>JANHGN010020439.1:0-29469 GCA_024605025.1 Megaceryle maxima | reverse complement strand
TGGAGAGCAGCTCAGCCAGCTCTTGTGCCAGCTCCCTAAGCACCCTAGGATGAATCCCATCCAGACACATTGACTTGCTAGGGTCTAAGTGGCACAGCAGGTCCCTAACTACTTCCTTGAGTACAAGGAGATACAAGGAGTATCTATTATATAATATACATATATGCACCTGTCTCTCCCCCCGGTATATTATTCAGTGGTTTATGTATTATAATGGAACTGTTTATATTTCTTACCTATAGAATACTGCACATTACATCAAAAAAATCTGGCACCGTTTATAAATCATACCTTTATTATGTACTCCATTTAGACAAAAATACGCACATATGAACAGACAGATTTTATTACACAAAGGCACTACTGAATATAAACAGAATATTTGTCAAACTTCAGATTAATGTAAAAACAACATTGTGCAAATACCTTTTTCTGCCAGCCCACTGGCACATCCAATGTATTTTTAAGTGTTCTGCCTAAAGCAGCATAGCTAAAGACTACATAGCAGGAAGAAACAGGTGAAAGTACACCATAAATTACAAAAGTAGAACCAAGAGAGACAGCAGATGTTGCTAATATGAGAAAAACTCACTGACATTCCAGGGAACCTTCCACTTAAATGATATTTAAAAATTAACAGTCAAGCACTGACAAACTGAGGGTAGAATTGCCTTCTCAGAAAGGAGACAACATCTCACATACACTGTGGTCCTACTAGAATAAGGAAAAATTACGACTTCCCTGAGTGAATTCACAGTCTAGAACAGAGAATTAAGCAAGGATCACTTAGCATCTTTTAAATTGTACATCTCTGTTTAATGTATTTTGTATAAGCAATCAGTATCAGTTTCCTATACATGGCAACAGTGTTCAAATTACTTTCCAAAACCTCTGAAAGCAATGTCAACCTAAAGAGAAAGCAGACATGGAATACGCAGAAGATAAAAAGTGCTGCCAGCTTCTCCTACAAATTTCTGAATTGTAGTGACTTTTAGGTTTAAATCCATACTTCTGAAAAAAGGTATGGTTTTAACTACAGACTAGCATCTGTACTTTGACACTAACCCTTTCTTAGGAAAGAATATTGCTTTGTAATTCGGTTGGCTATTGTAATTGCAAAAGAGCACCAGCTCCCAGGAGAGCAGCATACAGACACTGGGTTTTCTCACTCCTTCAGAAAAAGTAGAGAACCTAAAGTTTTTGCACCTCAGCTGCAGCAGCTCCTATTACAAATAGTTTTCTTTTTAAATAAGGTGATTGAGGAGTGACTGTATGAATTTCACAAAACTACTTAAGTGACAATGTTAGTGAAGACCATGAGTTCTGTGAAAGCGCACACAACTTCTCCATGGTATGGCAGCAGTGGATGATAAAAATGGAAGCTAGACATTTTTTTCCACACTTTTTCAAACAATATAAAAGATGTTTAACTCATAAGGTAGATGCTTAAAGTTAATGCAGAGAGGATATCTAGCCTTTCTCTGCTCCAGTAGAAGCAAACCTAGTTTCTCTATGTTCTGCTGTCATCACCTACATTTGTGAAAGGTGAAAGAGAAGCAAGAGGAAAGAAATTGAATACAATAGTTATTAATTGCTTACATTTGTAGACATTATTCTATAAAATTAGCTTGCAGGGAATGGAGTGGGGAGGGACAGTGTAGTTGCAAACAAGCGCACCCTGTTGGTATACAGGACAGCAGCAAATAGAGCAGGTCAATTTATTAATTCTGAAATGTTTACAACACTGCTTAGAACTCACATGAAAACTGCTTTGTTGAAAGGCCCTGGCAGTAGATTCAGCTGAAATGGTAGAGAGGGGAGGAGCCCACCAAGTAATAAAGTCTTGTCATTTCCACTGAGAAGGTTAGTTCATTGTGGGCCTGTGTGCAGTCAGATCAAGGCTTGCCATCCACAGTGGTATTTACAGAAGCTAGACCAGATGTAATCATAGATGCTTCTGTGAAAAATACCACAGGCCAAAAATAGCTAATTTGACAGAGAGTTATGTGATAAAATGTTGTTAATTATCACCCAGAAAACTGTTGCAGTCCAGGGCTGCTTGCCAGGTGCCATCAGATCTAGATTGAGTTCATAAGTACTTATAACAGATTTCACACTATTGTATTAGTAAGCAATTAAGAGAGAACAACTGTGTAAAATGAGACCTATTATTCAGTGTAAATAAAGGCAAGGAAAAAGTTATGAAACCATATGACTTTACTAAAAAAGTTCACATGCCAGTTTCATTGTTTTATACGCTGGCTGGCATCAGCAGGGGAATATTTGCGAAGAACAGAAAGGAATACGTTTTGCTACCTTTGTCGGAATTATATGGGCCCCTACCAAGCGTGCTTTGTTTTGTAGGTCCTGGTGTACTAAGACCACATCTCAGTCCTGTGACACACAGTTCTATCAAAGCATATTATGACTAGTCAGGTAAAGAACTGGGAGTATTTCATACACATTGCAGCTGGAGTCAGTTGTTCATTAGAACAAAACTCATTATTTTAAGTACACCTACTGTCAGAATTCAGCCTTAAAATAGAATGAACATCATGTCTGAATGCTAATCAGCAAAATAAATCTAGGAGACTTCTCTGTCAAGTCTGAGCCCTTGATGATTTGAAAGGGAGAAGTAGGTGAAAGAAACTGAAAGAATAAAAGTTATATGAGTTTTTCTCTTTTTTATTTGAGCTCTGAAATCATTGAAAAAAAAAAAAAAACAGCCACAACTTTATAGCCTGATCTCACAGTTAAGAAAGTTCTTGGTAACTGACAGTGAAAAAAAAGCAATCTTCTTTATCACCATCCCAGAAAATGGGTAGGTTTATGTATTATACAGAGGAGTTCAAAACCAAAGTTCAGAGTTTTAAATCGCTTTAAAATGCTAGATAAAGGGAGTCTGGAGTAGAATTTACAAATGCAGAAGCCAGTGGCCTTGACAGCAGTTTATTCATGTCCCACTTTTTATAGGTTCTGTGCTGTTTTTTGATAAAGTGTAACCAGACATCTGCAGGACTTTTGGCTTTACTTTGCTACTTGTTAGAGAAGGAACTCTTGGTTAGAAAGTGTGTGTTCAGCTCCTAACTCAGGAACTTTTTTGTATGCAGCCTTGGAAGAGATACTGTAATTACAGATGAGGTGGCAATCTGGAGATAGTATTTTATTTTATATCTTACTGAAGTAATGCAAGAATTAGTTGAAGTTTACAAAAGACTAGGAGATTCTGAGGCTGAATAACCTATGGAAATACTCATGATTTATCTCTTTATGACCTCATGCACATAGTCAATTAGATTTTTTCCAGAAAAGACTCATCTTGTCAGTATAACAAACTTGAGCTCTTCTTTATTGCTCCATGTCATGGCTTTCAGTATAGAACAAAACTAGCTGTAATTGATGAAGATCTCCTGCAATCATGTTCTTGATTCTACTCCATGAGTTAAATAATGCATGTTAAATTATCCCCTATATTTATGAAAACTTATTTGCCCAGTACTCTTCCCATTTCTATTGTCAGATTTTATTTCTTAATCTAGAATTAACTGGCTAGTAAATTTAGACACACATTTGGTCTCTCATAGTATTTCCAATGTGCCAGAAGGTATGGCCACAGAGACTGTCTGGAGGCCAATCTACTAAAGTGTCAGAAGAGTGAAATTAAAAAAAAAAAAACAAAAACCAAAAGCACTTTTTACTTGACATTGGCAGCAAACCTTAATAAATAAGGAATGGTACACTGATGGCAGCTGTGTCTGTCATTTTTATGAGCTATAGACATGCAAGTTGAAAATTTTGCATCTGTCAAGTGACTCCAGTTTGATGTTCCTCTTGTCTGCTGATGGCTACCAAGATGAACTGGAAAAAATGGAAAATGGCTCTATAAACTATGACTACTATTTATGCTACTGAATTTGCCACTGGACTACACTAAATGCTGTTTGAACATATCTGATCTTGTTGCTAGTACAACATGGTTTCTAGTCTCCCAAAGATTGTCTTCTGAAAAAAAACTGTAACCCAAACCATTTGTCTTATCTTCAGTAACACCTCCTTCAAAAAGACAGCTCATCATTTGAGAAAACTTACATCTAAACCCAGATCCTTGTGGATGGCCAGTGTTTTTCTATATGTGGTCTTTTTGAAGCCTATTGAGATCAAAGGATAGAAGGTATATCAGCATGTAACCCAGAAAACTGGACCACAGTCTTTCCTTGCAGGACTGATGCTGAGAGAAGCAAGGAAGACAGTATGGCTTTTGGTTCCATATTACTTTTATTACATAACATGCATCTCTGGAACCCCAGGAATGTTGAGTAAGTCTTAAAAGAGAAAACTAAGTCTTAAAAGAAGGGAAAAAAAAAAAGGGGGACACAACAGTTTCATTTATTGAAACTGGGATTTGTGGGCTAAAAAATGTTATCTTGGAAGTGATCTGTGTAAATAGTGAAGTCTGAAGTACATGGGTCCCTGACTGTTAGACAAAAAATTCAAAACCATTGTCCAAAAAAATCATAAATGGAATTAATTACATGCTGAAGGCAAGTCACAAATGGCCATGTCCCTTCTAGTTGGGATTCTCTTAACTAATGAGCAGAAACCACCCACAATTACATGCACAATTTCTGTTCTCTGACTGTCTGCTACAGTGCTATCCTCCTCAGCTTTAGGGTATATTATACAGTTATTATACAGTCTTGGTATTTAGTGGGAAATATCAGATGGGTTTACTTTCATCCATAAAAGAAAATAGTAACTCGAGGCATGTGTGGATAAAAGGATACTGAAGTAGAGATGACTGAATTCCTTTCACTCAAAACTACTTTGAAAACTTCTCAATCCTACTGAGCAACGACAATTTTTCTCAAAAAGTTCTTCAATGTCCATGTTCTACTCTGAAAAAATTGAAAGCACACAAAAGTTCAATCAACACAAGGCGTTCATTTCAGAAAGGCTCCAGAGGTGTTATGTGGGCATTTCCGCTCTTCTTCAATCTGGGCTTTCCAGGTAGGAGTCACTTGCTGCTGGGCAAGTTTTGAACTTGCTATCATAATTTACAATCTACAGTGATACAGCCTTCATTCATGTTTTTTTGCCTTGCCATATCTCAGAATAATCACAACACATTAGTGAGTCAGAATTTAAAAAACAACACAAGTGTCAGAAAATACAGAGATTTGTACTAGCCCCCAAAGTCTTTCCTGACTTCTGTGCATAATTACAGATTTTAAACTAACAAACAAACAAACAGAAAATATTAAAAAAAAACCAACAAAAAAACAGAATTTTTTTTTTAAATCTTCTTGCTGTAGCAATTGAGTGTAACATTAGGTAACCTCATACAGTCTGATCAGCAACTCAAGGATGAAAAAGGTGATGTTTGCACAGCAGTGTGGGAACTGCAAGGCTCAGTGGCTATGTTAACATCCTCCAAAACAAGGAGTTCAGACTCAAATACAATCAGTATTTGAAACAAAGTAAATTATTGTCAGACAGACAATTATATATGGGAAATTTGGTTGGGAATTATGTCATAGTGAACCATTGTGAACCCTAGTCCAGACTAGGGTTATGATTATGACTGTCTTATACCTGCTGGGATTTTAATAGCAACTGCACAAATCAGCCTGTGGAAGGATGTACTGTGCTACAGCAATGCCAGTTTGTTTCCTTAGGTTGATATCCAAAACCATTAAGATATTATAGAAAGGGGCTCTGTATTTCCCCATCTCAAGACTGTAGCACACACGTTAACGATGCAAGAGGTTACTTTTTTTTTTTATAATGGAGACATGCCAAAGAACAAGCTTCCCACCCAGCTTATTTTTCTCAGTACTTTTTCATTGCACTGCAGCACCGCAGGAGCTGGGGGGGGGGGGGTCGGGGGGAGGGCACACACCAGAGACCTCACCTGTGGCCCCTGCCCACCTGCAGTGCAGCAAAAGGGGCACACTCACCTGTCTTCTGGGCAGGGCCTGGGTCAGCCTGTCCCAGGGGATTAGGGAACATTCCCGAGCATGGCACGTCTGCAGTTACCAGCTGCTTACACTTGGCCCTGTTGCACAAGGGGAACGTTTTCCGGAGGAGGTCGACAGGCCACATCCACAGCGCCGCTGTGCTGAGCTGCCAGTGACTCCATGCAATGGTCACGGCAAACACCAACGCTTTTTTTGCCTGCTCAGGAGGATGCGAGGCACTCCCACACGCAGTCAGAAACCAAACCCTGCTGGACTCGCCCAGCTCTCCTTCATGGCCCTGAGGGCCACATACGATGGGACAAAGGTGCTCGCCCCCCCCCCCAGTCGCCACCTCCGTGCTGCTCTGTAATATTTAAGGCAGGCAGTGCTGGCTGTAATCACCCCTGATGCCAGACGGGGGCCGCCCAAGCTGAAGTGATAGGCGGCCTCCACACCTGGCCGCCGACCACCTGCCCCGGCACCGAGAAAGTCACACTGAGCATGCGCAGGGGAGGCTTCGAGAAGGAGGGCGGGAGGAAGGAGGCGGGAGTTCTCTCGGGGGAAGCTTTTTTTGGGACTGTGGCTATTTTTGTGGCTCCAGGTCCGTTGCTGCCGCTTCTGAAGCCTTCGTACAGCTGAGCTCTGACTTGAGCGTTTGCTCTGGGTGTGCATCCAAAGGTGAGATACGGGGGCAGGGAGCCGTGAGGATTTTGTGGGAGGGGACACTGGTGAGAAGCAAAGTCCTGGCCTGGGGCGGCTGTGTGTGCCACGGGTTTCTGCTGTTTCTCGTGACTTCTCAGTGCTTTAGAATATATAGCAGTAACCTTGTTTTTTTCGTGTGCTGGCAGTAGTTTATCCTCATAATGTTTTGAAGTTACTTTTCAGTCATTTAATTTGTAACTTGGTAACGAGGGCAGCGAGGAGGTGAGTTTTGCTGAGGAGTTGAGTTTTGCTGAGGAGTTGTGCTGGTCCTTTTGGTGGATTGAAACTTTGAAGTGAAGCTGGCAGGTGCTCTCTGAGATTGTACCTGGGTGCTTGGTCTGGTCTTGTTCCACTTTCCTATCAACACTCAAATGCCCTTGATAAGTGCAATTGGCAAAAATAAAAAGGATAAGGAAATAATATTTTCAGTCCTGAGCAGATGAAATGACATTACTTGTAGAGCGTTTCCTGGTGGAACTCTCGGAGTTTGTACTGAACTGTATTTAATGTGAGGGTCTTATGGCTGCAGCAAAGCTTCATTTGTATTTTGTTTGTGTAGGATGTATTTAGTGAAAATATGAAAAACACTAGAGGAAATCAAAGTAAAAATTTGGGAGGAAAAGGAGTAGCCACAGCTTAAGACATTTCATTGCTAGTTGTTAAAAACTGCATATTGTAAGTAATGTAGTATCTGGTGTCAGGTTTTTAAGACCTTGTATTATTAAAAGATCCCCCCCCCCCAATGTTTGTGATCTTTTGAAAATCACTGTGTGATCTAGAAAGTTATCTGTATTCACGCTGCAGAACTTAGGACTGAATTTTAGTTAATCGTTTTCCAACTCTATGGAGTTCAAGAGTAACTTGCATGGGTGTGTAAATGGGAGAATCTGTTTCCTCTAATGTTGTTTTGTATAAAGCTTAAGTGGGAAGCAATGGTAGAAGTAGCCATAGGTGTCCCAGGGGAGTGACCCTTTTCAGATAAAATGTTGTTCACAACTGAAGTAACTATCTAGAACCTGCTGAAGGCACCTAGGGGGTGAAGGCAGGGTTTCCAGCTGATGCTCTTGTGTCTCAAGCACAGTGACACACATCAGTGTCATATTTATGCTTTGTAGGAAGCACTTATTACTGTTTAATTGAACAGGCCAAATATACTGTGTTCACTATCACTGTGTATTCTGTATATAGTCAAGGGAAAGACAGCAAATAATATTAAAAATATATTTCACATGATTGCAAAATAATGGCTTTTTAAAGAGAGAGTTTCTGAATATATACCTGTGTACAGATAAATGGAAAACAGTATGAATTTGTACTGAAAGTACAGAGGTGTTACTGCAGCCTCCAAAGCTGCAGTATTGCTAGCCTTGTGGACTTAATAATTTAATAAAACAGAGAGTGATCTATCAGAGTTCTAGCAGATGAAACCATTCATGCAGAAAAGCCTATTTCTCATATGACCCTTTTTTTTCCCCAGATTTAACATTTCGAGTAATAGATGATCTCAGCACCCTAAGAAAGAGAATATTCAACACTGTAAAAATGGCTTAGTTTTTCCAGCATAACCTTTCCTGAGATCACAGAAAAGTGGATCAATTCTGCTTTTGCTTGTTACTTAATTGTGTTCTCACCAGACAGGGGGGCAGGAGAAAAAGAAATAGAGGTGACTAATAATTAGTGGTAGTAATAAGGCCCATATGGGCAGAGACGTTATTTAGATGCAGAGTGCTCTAAAGAGGTTTGCTTGCTGTGGATCACCTATTGTTGTTCCTGTGCTGGAAGCTGCCAGTTAATTTTTAACTTAGCAATTCAGAATGCTGAAGATGGGTGACCAGATGCATCCATGTATAAGAGAGGCTACAAAGGAATATAAGTGCTTTTGCTAGGGGTGGCCTTTTGTTCAGAAACTGAACTGAGCTTCCTTTGTGGGGGAAAAAAACCCCAAAACAACCCAAACAAACAAAACCAAAAAAATCACCAAAACAAACCCAAAAAACCTAAATCCCACAAAAAATAAAAGCCAACAAAACTCCCCAACACCTGAAATTAAAATTAGAATGCTTATTTCATTTTCCTTTTTCTGACTCACCTTTGGCTGGTGTTTGTCTGCTTCTCAAAAAACCCTCTATCTTACTGTTTTTGGCTTGGGGAGTACAAAGCTGCTATCTACAATCAAATAAATTATCATCAAAAGTGATAGTGTTCTTGCTAGTGCCTAGAACACTTTTCTGAAATTCTAATTGCTCAGATGTGGTTTTAAAAGGCTGCCATGTTACCTGCAGGTCAAGAAATGCCACAGAATGGCTCTTAGGCCCTCTTTTCACTCAGGTAAATTCAGGGTGGCAGCGATTCTAGTTACTTACTTTATGCATATGCTGTACTCTGAGCTTTTGTGGTAGGACAGCTGTCGCAAAGGTATGCATTAGAGAATAGGAAAAATAAATACCAACAGGAAATTAAAAAATAATGTTCCTGCTAATCTAAGATGACAGTGTTTTACAAAAGAATCTGGCATCAAAAGGAGGGAACAAGCACTGCTGGGAGCTCTTTGTTTTTAGAACTCACAGATTACAGCCCAGAACAACACATGAGAAACTTTTGAGTAATACCCGTTGTATGCTTACTGACATCTGGCTGGCTGCCAACATCTTTATTTCAATAATTGCTCTTTCCGTGACTGCTGTACTATACCAGAAACTGATCCTGGGGTTGTTGAGAGAGAAGCATGACTTTTTTTTCTTTTCCCTTAGGTGGGTAAAGATGACTGTGGTATCAAGAAAGATAATACAATTTAATACTTAATCTGAGGAATGTTAGTGGGATCTGGATTAATAGTATACAATGAAAAGAATGTAAGCAACTGTTGTCTTAAATATTTTAATTTTAATTGCTTAAATTTTTATTAACTTATTGATTTTTCCCAACAGAAAGGAAATGGGAATTTTACTAGAAAGATCTCCCTTCACTAGATGGTAATGTGTGTTGGTTTTGGTGTAGTTAAGTTTGTATAGTAAACTTCTTGTCAGTAAACTATGGGTTTGTAAGACAGTCCTACGCATGTTTATCATATTTTTTTTCTCCTCTCACTGAATGTGTCAGCCTGGAAGTAAGTGCTGGAAGTAAATTTTTAAATACTTGTGCCTGTCTGTTCTCAGACATATATTATGTTTGTTCATCCAGTCAAGAAATGGAAAAATACCTGATTATCTTTTTTTTTTTTTCTTTTCAAAACAGCTCAGCAACTTTCTGAATATTGGCAGCTGAGCCTTACAGAGGGAAATGCTGCAAAGAGATTCAGATACATTTGAATAATGCAATTCCATTCACAGTGTTCTAGGAACATGATGAAAAGAGAGAGGCTTAGTTTGTCAAGCACATTATTTGTGGCAAATTATTCATTCACCTTTAACAAGCATACAACAGCTGCTGTGCTTTATGTGCTGCTAAACCTGTTCTTTAGTGACTTCTTCCAAAAGTGACACGTACTGGGGAGTCTCCATCCTTGCTTGGCACCCAGGCAAGATCATCCCAGGTGTTCTCCCATAGCTGCAGGCTGTATCATCCTTTCATATCTTATCCTCAGTTCAATTAAGACATGATATGCTTTTCCTCCTCACTTCTCTCCTTTTATTTCCCCTTACATTTATAAGCAATTTTTTTCTTTTCCATAATAGAGTTGGTTCTGAATACTGATAAGGTTCAGTTTGCTGTAAATTACTGGGAGAATAGGCTAGCCCTGTAGTGGGCAAACATCAAACCTTTCGTGTTCAGAGTGTTCCAAGAATTACCAGAGTTTTAATCCTTTAATAGGATTTAAGCACCAATTTTTTTTTAATGTTGCTTTCGTACTTCTCCATTTGTTGAGTTTCCTAGTGAAGATTCAGTGAAAAATATTGCCTTTCTTAGTCCTGTATTAATTATGAAGTTTTAGAAAACCCTCAGAAGTTAGGCTGACCCAATAGAGAGGTTCCTGCTGTATGGTCGTAATATGGTTTGGGTTGGTTGATTTGATGTTTTGTTTTGGTTTTTTCCACTCTGTTTTTTGATCTTCAGTTTTGACTTTCAAGTCTTTTGGCCCTTGTGCTGGCATTTGTACTCAGCTTCTTAGATTTCACTTTTTCAGGGGTATTTTTAGTACTTTTAATTGAAATAAGAGTGAATTACAATGATTGAGGTCTTTCAATGTAAGAAAGGAAAATTTGGATTCTCTACTACTGCCAAAAACCCTCCTGTTATGAAATTAAATCAAGAGATCAAGTCTTGAAGCCTGACAGGGCAAATTGAATGAATTGGTTTTCACACTTTTACCTACACTTGTTCAATACACATACTTCCTCTCTTTGAAAGTCCCAGTATACATTTTCTGTCTCAGTACATGCTTGTACTATTGGCTAGCCAATAATTTGTAGGTTTGTGCCTGCATTAAGATCCTAGTTGAGTAATACACAGAGAAGCTCCCAGACACTAATATGATGAGAGTAGATCTATTTTTCCCTTCTTATTTTTAATCATTAATATATCATTCTCTTTCTAGATACTCATTTGCTAAAGGGTATGTACAGTTTTTTCTAGAGGTTATTTTTATGTGTTCATAATCTGCAAAATCACTGGAGAGTGAGCTGTGTTGCTTCTTACTGGAGAGGAACTATATGATGTATTTGTAAAGATGAAGAAACCTTTGCTTTGATAGAGTACATGCAAAATTGCCTTTTCTGTGTTGGATCTTTGAACTTGGGCTTATGGCAGTGGAAACAGTTGCTCTATAATACATGAACTAGTGATACTGTTTTAAAAGACTGAGTTTAAAAAAGTTGAGGATTTTTAAAAATTAGCTTTTAAGATGTCTGTTAATGACACTATGCTAAAATTCTTATGTAACAACATTATAAATTAAATAATAGAAATACCACAAAGATATAAGAAGAGGCAAAGAGATTATCAGATTTTCTTTTAAAGTTGTCAGGGAGGCTGAGGATAGTGATGAACTTGTCTTTGTCATTTGATAAACAGGAGATCCTGGGTTCAGATCCCAGTGTTGCCTCCATTTTAAGGCTGAGAGACCTGGGGCTGCTTATTCTGGAGAAGAGAAGACACAGAGGAAATTTTATTAATGTTTCCAAATATCTGAAGGGTGGGTGTCAAGTAGAAGAGGCCGGTCTTTTTTCAGTGGTGTCCTGTGAGAGAGTAAGGGGTGATGGTCACCAACTGGAACACAGGAAGTTCCACCTCATGTGAGGAAAAATGCTTTTATCTGTTGTGGCTTTTAATGCTGTTGGAGTTCATGTATATCTCTGTGTGTGTGAAAGGGGCAGGAAAATGCTAGAGTTAACTTGCTGGTTTGCATCTTACCTGTCTGCAATCCAAGTGCTCAACCTAGTCAGACTGCGTAAAATGTAGATCTGTGGTGCACTTGAGGTAATGATGGAATGCGGATCATTATTTAGTATCATTCTATCATTGAAGTGTTGCATTTTGATTAAACAGCTGTTCAAGGTAAAAGGTACTTGCTCCCAATACATGTTGAGAATTCAGCCTATCAGAAATTAATTTTCAGAGCAACTTAAGGTAAATCCAGGTATAGCAATGAGAAGAATATAAGAAATTTCTGCAGGTACTCTGTCCCTCCTGACCAAGCTACAGAATGGTCCAACTTTGGCAGAAATTGTTTACAAAAGCTTACAAAACAGTGGTATAAATTTTATCAAATCATCACTAATATTTGCACAATATTTTTGAGAGATTGGTATGTTTCAGGGCTTGAAATCTTAGGGAATTCTATCCCAGGAGATTCACTCGGTTTACTTTCATTTCCTGACTTGGTCTGCCAGACCCTATTTCCCTGTTTCTATTCCAGTGACCCAAGCTCCTCCTATTTACTCCGTTTCCTAATCTGTTTCTAATGTGTTTCTTTTTGGAGACAGCTCAAGAGGCCATGCTTACCAGAAAGCAGAGAATCAGCAGTTTCTGAAATGCTGGCACCTCACAGAATTTCCAGGCCTGGTGTTTGTCATCATTACTGAGTTTTGCTGTTGCTGATGGCATTCATATAGCTATTTCTGTAAAGCAAACTGTATGCTCTTCTGTGGCTTGAGAAGCTTCTTGTGTGCATGGTGACACATCCAAGTGCTCTCCTGTTAGTTTGTATGGAGTAGCTATGAATATTATCTGTTCATAGATACACTGTTAGCTCTGCACCAGGGGCTCAAAGGAAGGAGAGTAGTGAGAATGGCTGAACTGAGTGCTCTAAAGACTTAAATTTCAAGTGCTAGTTTAGAGAAAAGTGAGTTTTATGCTCACAGCTGGGCAAAAACATTTGGTTCAGGATTTTGGTTTTAGCACTCCTTATCTAGATGATGAAAAGAGAGCTTTTAGTATGATAGTCCTTCAAATCATGCTTTTTCTAATTAAGGGTCAAGATTCTGCTCTGACATAGGTGGTTTCAAGATGTTTCCGTGAACTGTCACTGGCCAGCAAACTTGATTTGGTGTCATTATAAAAAGCATATTCTTATCCCAGTTCCCATTGCTTTGAAGGCTGAGGAAAGCCTTTGAAAAAGCCTTTACACTTTGCTCTAGTATAGCCAGTAATGTCATAGATAACAAGATTTAATTTGGGAGGTTAGTGGGGGTTTTTTTGGTTTCTCTAAATGAATGCAGATTCAACTTTTCCTATTAAGGCAGAATCCTTGCTACAGAGTTCCAAATCTTTCCAAAAGCTAATTTGTCCAAGTCAGAAATGTGTTCAAACCAAGGTTTGTAAAGGCAACTAATCATATGGGCAAACAAAAATAGCTTTCAGGAATACCAGTGCCTTTATTAGTCTGTCCCAGCTATATCACTTTGTCAATAAACTGCCTTTTCCTGCAGAATTTGCTTTCTTCCATTAGATTCAGGTTCAAAACTTTACTGCTACATTGTAGAAATAATATGGGAATGTTACCTTGGGGGAATAGTTTGAATTACTTAATTTTTTTTGATTTTATAAAAATTAGACTACCAAAGTCACATTGGTTATTGAAAATCGCCAATTGCTTGCATAGTAATGAGATGTACTTAGGTGAAAGAGTTTTAGAAGCGGTGCAACTGAATGTTGATTCAGTGTAAATAGTAATTTCTCCAGTGTTCATTAGGAGATGATTGTTATGGTTAATATTGAAGCACATCTTCCTGTGTAAGGTTTCTAGCTTTTTATGAGTAAAGAATTGATGTCTCTCTTGTGGCATGTTAAGTTATTCCCTGAGTTAAACCTGTGGTATTGCTGCTTTTCCTAGTTAACTCTTACTAGTATTAAAATTTGAGTTTTTCATTTGTGCTTAAATTTAGAGATCTACATAGTGTTGTTTTTTTTTTTTTTTAAATTAAGATTTAATCTCCAGCTTCTTGTTTTAAACAAGAAGCCTCAGAATTGACAGAGGGTCTGTAAAGTAACCTTTGGAATGTCAGACATTTTCCCTTTTTTTTTTTTTTTCGTGACTGCTGCATGGAATCTGGGCTGATGTTAATCTAGAAGGACAGTCACACCTCATGAAAGAATAATCACTGCTAATCAAATCAGAGTGAAAACCCACTACTCTGCATCAGTGGAGGCATTTAATGTGCTGAATATTTCATGTACTGGGGGCTCTGGCTGTAGACCCTCTCAACAGCTTATTGTTGTGTGCAGATATTTACTCAAATGCTCTGGTGTGGTTGAACTGGTGTGCAGTAACACCAGGAAGCCTTGAGTGATCCTTATAAGTAATAGTAATTACATGTGACTCCACACATGCTAGGTCACAGTGGTTTGCAGATAGCCCCTTGCTTTGTCAAAGCTCCCCTTCCCTGCATGATTAAGTGGGCAGTGTGCCGCAGGAAATTTGATGCATACAGGATGACAAATGTCTGTTTTGGCTGCTGAGAATTGAACTGGATCGTAGATCTGCAGAAACATCAAAACACAATCAAGGGCTGACATCAAACCCATGAGCCAAGAGAATTCCTCAGGCAAAAAGAGTTGAACTTGAAAGTACAAGAAAAGAGTGCTTTAGTTTGTACAGTGGTACACCACCAGTTTGGTTTTCTGACTTGTTACGAGGAGGGGTGGAGGAAATAACAGTACAGAAGAATGTGTCTGTCTTTCCAGTTAATCTTTACGTTAGAATTGTAGTAGTGGAGTGGCAAAAGAGCAGAGCAATACAAATCAGGAAGTGTGCTTTCAGTTTTTATATTTATATTTAGCCTTTTAATTTTTTTCTCTACAGTAAATGATAGTTGCTCTTGGATATATGTAGTGAAAAGCATGTATACTTCTTGTTTATCCTCATAGTATCCCCATGGAAAAACTCAGAGCTCCTTTTTAAAAATAACAATGCAAATGCTCTACTCACCTGCTGCTTGTGCAATTGCTTGGTCTTATATGACTCTTAAAAGCTGTCTTATTTTGTTGCTTATGCTTCATATCCTGATAAGTGATGACACAAAGGATAAGACTGTAGAATTGGATTCAGTAAGTTTGCAACACTTTGCTTCATCTTTGAGTGGAGAATAGTGACTGTGTTCCTCTGTTCTGTGTGAGTGGTGGCAGGGGTTGGTTTTGACTAGTGGATCTTAGATCAAAGTTACCCTAACTATGTAACCAGAGCACTTCTGTATTAGTATTTCTGCTGCTTGCTTACGGCCTTACAGGGCTTAGAGCCCTTCCTGAATAGAAAAATAGAGGGAGACATCCTGTAGAGCTGCAATCGTGTGTCCTCTTCCCTCTGCTTTTGTAGTACTGCTTCACCAAAGGTGGGGACAAAATATTTGCTTGACAGGTGTGCTTGTCAGATAATAAAAAGTATTCCTAAACAGGAGTTCAGGAGTTGTGAATAGAATGGGTTGAAAGAGTTACTTGCCGAATTTGGACAGTCGGTGGAGCTGGTCAAATAATGAACTGCTGAAAGGAATTTGAAGCAAATGCCAGTATTTGTCAGATAAATTGTGTTCAGTAAATAACTTTTTTCCAGGCTCTAGTCATCTGCTGGGAGTCTTGGTGATGATGCCCCTAAAGCAAAGACCTTTGAGGAATACAGAAGCCCTGTGTGTAGGGGTGCTTCCAGAGGCAATTTCTGTAGAGAGGCAGAATTCCTTACAAGGCAGACAGTGCAGCCTCTGCTCCCTCTCACTTGGATGTTCTGCTGTTAAGGAAGAAAGGCAAACTGTAGTTGCTTCCATCCCAGTCCGTTTGAGACTCTTTTGGGTGTTGAGGTTGTATCTCTGTTAAATACAGAGGATTAAAGCCAGAACAATTTTATATGCACCCTGTTTCACCTTCAGTGTCCAGGTAAGTGATGAGCAGAAACATTTATTACTGGTAATAGTGTCCATAACTGTTTCAGTATAGGCTGGGGATATGTGATTAACCCTTTGCAAGTAAAACTGTCATAGCTTATAAAAGAACATCAAACTATAAGCAAACAAAACCTGAAGAATAGCCCTGCAAATAGGCAAAGCAAGCTCTGAAAACATCTTAGCTTTCTTCTAAGACAGAGATTTACTTTATTGATATAAATAGCTAAATTTGTCATGCTCCCAAGTGCTACCTTCCAGTGTGAAAGCTGCCCCCGGCTTAAATTCTTGAGTTTTTCTTGGCAATGCCTGGATATGTAATGGCAGTGTCAAACTGTTGGATATGTCCTTCCTCAGCTGTGACCTGTCTTGAGATTTAAGATTGTGCAAAGGGTATAACTATGGATATCTAAATTGCACATTACAAGCTGGAGATTCAGATAGTGTTGCTGTCCACCCCCCCGAATAACTGACTTTTGAATGACAGAACTCACAATCCAATACATGCATTTGTTTTTACATAAATGCTTTCTGTGTGAGGCAGAACATTTTATAAGATGTGAGCATTACTGTTTCCTATTTTATAAAGAAAAGGGCACTTATTACACATTGACAAAAAATATTTCTTTATATGTTTACTTGTGGACAGTCTTTTTTTTTATCAGAAGATTACAGTGTTACTTGATACAGCTTTACTCAGTCTCCTGAATGGATTTACATAATGTCAGCCTCTTCAAACTGGATTGAATCTCAGAGAAGTGGTGATTTTTATTTTTTCTAATTTTTTTTTTTGAGGTAAGCCTCTGTTCTTCTTGCTGATTTGAAATATCAATCAAAAGAAAGCATTCTGAAAGTTGCATGTTGTATCCTTTTGAAGAAGTTATGCTTTTGAACATGCATGGTAACTGCTGAGTAAGCAGCCTGACATGCTGTTAGGCTTTTTGAAGAATTTCTTACATTGTGCCCTTTTTCAGGAATTGTTCTTTCCCTCCTGGGATGGACACGATGGGGATGACAAAGATGACACACCCCCCAATTCATTTGGTTTCTATCACAAAATGTTGCAGCGGTTGTAATATGTGTTGTAATGAGTGTCTGTGGAAATTATTTTGCATTTAATAAAAACAAATCCTGAGACTTACTACAAGCATTCACAGCATCTCATGGCATGTAAGAAATGAATGTGCCACTACTCTGAATGCTGAGTGGTTGCATGGAGTGACTTAATACAACTCTGAATTTGACTTCTTGCCATTTGCTTAGTACCTGGAAAGCAGTGAGTGGTGGCTAAAATAAGAGTATGATTCTACAGACATCTCACACTAGTCTTTTTTTCTTGGTATGCTCTTTCTTCCATGTTCTGCTGTTTCATTATGGGCCATAAAAGTATCTTAGCCTGGGGGATTTCAGATGAGCTTTTCTGGATTTGTGCTTGAGTAAGATAACATTGAAGAATGTTATCAGGTAAAGGGAGAGAAGCCAAACTATTTTCATTAAAAGTTTTTTTTTTAAATGTGAGGAGGAGTGTTCTGTAGTCCTTATTGTACTGTATTGTTGGAAGTAAAAATGTACGAGAAGCAAGGAATTTAAGTCCATGGCTTTCTAGCTGTTTTCTGTCTGCCTAAAACAATATTATATGCCTGCAGTGAGTTTTCTGAAGTAACGTAGCTACAGTTTCTTGGGAAGTGTGCATTGATTAAGTCTTACTGATCTCTAAAGTCTTATAATCAGGAAAAACCCCACCATAATGCATTTGCATTGTAAGTGTTTGCCCTGATCTTCAGTGCAAGGTGACTTGAGATTCAAACCAGTTATGTTAGAAGCTTACTACATCTTTGATAATGGCTTCTGTACATACCATACCTAGGTTCCTTATGTTCTAAAAATCGTCTAATTTTGAAAACTGGGAATTACAGTTGTTAAATTCGCTCAAAAAGACATGGAGTAAAAGATGAAAACTCTTGTACACTTTTTCCTTCTTGCTTAACTTAACCTAAAAGCACTTCCCCTCTTTTTATCTTAGAAGTTCAGAACAGTGCTTGCTTGCTGGAAATCCAGGAAACACTGAGTTCTCAGTCCTGTTGACATCTGCCTGCCCTTCTGTATTTTAAGGCTTGGATAAGGAAATGGGAAGGTATTGTGCTGCTCTTGTTTTGTAATGGGAATATCTCAGAAAATAAATCACTTCTTCCACCCTCTTTATGTGAGGAACATAAGGATAATTCAGTAGAATTGGTGTAGAAGCTTCAGGTAATTGAAGTTCTGCTTTATCTGTTTTTGATTCCCTGATGGACCTTCATTCCCAAAAGACTGAGATGAGATGGGTATGTTCTGATTAATGTGGACTGTTTACCATTTCTGCTGATAAGCTGGGAGGATGCATTAAATCTGCCTCGGCAAGTGGCAGTGAAGTTTCAGATGGTAACGAGGACAGCTGCATCTTTGACTCCTGAAGGTCAAGCATTTCTAAATCCTTTCCCAGCTTATTTATAAGACTGCTGATGTGATTGAGTTAGTTACAGAAACTGTAACCTCAAGGATATTTTCAGCCTTTTGTCTTGGTAGAAATACCTCTGGCTGCATTTATAATGGTACTTCAGATACTACTTTCCAGTGTGGGTGGTTTTTTTTGGACAGTAACTCATGTCAAGCCAGACATGCATTATGAATGAGTAGCAAGATGGCCCAAATCTTAAACTGGAAGTTGGAGGTAGAGCAAGACTTAAAGGGAACAATTACACAAAGAAGAGGTGGGTGAAAATCCCTCAGCCTTCTTAAGCCTGTGCATTTCAGACTGTGGTTCAGTGCTGCTTGGTCTTGGTGTCTAAGCAAGTGATTACTTGGAAGATTACAAACCCTTGATGTGCCTGTCAAAGTTTTGGGTGTGTGTTGTAGTATTGAAAAGCTGCATAAAATTAGACCTCAAATGCATCTGAGTATAATCAGGTGAGGGGAGGGAAATAGTTACTACATCACTGGTTAAAAGAGGGAGAGTAAGAGCAGGGTTAGAATTGTGTGTAAACCTTGTAGCTGGATTCCTCTGGTGGTGTTAACCTTTGCCAGTGTTATGGCCCAGAATGCCAGTCTCATGCTTGCAGGACCTCTGCTGCTACTGCAGACTTGGTGGGCAGAGCAGTGGTCACTATCCCCTTAGGTTTTTTTATATCTTGAGCAGCAATCATATATTTTTCAGCTCTTGTCTGAGCTTTTGTTTCCATTCTTACACCCTTTCTACTGTGGCCCCAGAGACTTCCATTTCCCCAGTGGCCAGTGAACATTGTCAGCCCCTCTGACTCTTCCCCTTTTACTGCTGTCTGTGCCAAAGCTGAATTTTGTCTCCCCAAGGATGAGAACAGTTTCCTTGGAAGGACTGACTCTGTTCTCTCTGCAGGACTGAAGTTTCGTGCTGTTCCCGAGTAATGGGTTTATTCAGCCCACAGGTGATGGCTGTGCTTGTCATAGAGAAATGTGACAGTACAGGACACAACTTCAGTAGTGCAAACTACCTTGCTCATAAATACTTGCTCTATTGTATTTTCATGATAATGCTTCAGAGAACTTAATCTTATCAGTAAAACTTCTGACTTTGCTGCAGATTCCTCCTTTTGGAGTTTACACTAGTGCCATGTTCCTCCTATGAAGGTACTCTAGCATTCGAGGCTATAAACAGAAGTTGAATATGTGACTGTGCAAAGATAGTGCTGCTGACAGACCTGCCAATCTTCCTGAAGAGCTTTTCCTTTTTATAGAAGCTGCTTTCTGGTCTGATTTGCATATTGCAGATACTTCAGGGATGTCCCTGAACTTCAGGTCATGAACAGTCAGTTCAGTTTAGTGCTTTGTCTTTGGTAGTGAATAGCACTCCATTTATGACAAAAGATTAAAAAAAAAAAATCACAAAGTTGTAAGATAAAACTACCTCTGCGATTGTCTTACTTGGATCTCTAATAAGTAGGCATGGATTTGTCAAGTGGGAAGTCTTCACTGATTCACCTATAAAATGTTTAACATTAGTCGTAACTCTGGATGGTTTAGTTATTTCTTCTGTATGTTGTTCCCTTTTTAAATAATAGTAAGTTCTTGTCTCTGTATCAGGGAGTTTAGACTAGCTGTTGAGTGAAAGCATCTTTCCATTCACCATTTACAAAATGTCTGTATCATGTGCAGTGATACTTTTCTGTATAGAGAAAATAAGTGTTTTAATGTGGTGCCTTTATAGAGGCACCAAATTTATCAGACTAAGGTGTGGATAGATAACTGTGTAACTGAAATCATCTGGAGTTAGAGTGGAAATTTGTTTTGCCTTTGGGGTTTTGGTATCGCTATAGGACTGAGAATATTGTGGCTCCTTTTACTGGAAGTGTTGTCCCTATAAAGGTAGGGAGACTAAGACTATGTAATTCTATTTTTTAAATGCTAATTCCAAAGAATGCCTCCATCTGTACTAATTTTAGTCAAATAGTTCAAACTCTGATTTGGGTGGGTATATTGCTGGTATTTTTGAAATGATGTTACATAAAAAGTTAGTTTTTGCTGGTGGACCACTAAAAGAACCAAATGCCTGGACTATTGAATTTCCTGAACTTTCACTGAAAAATTTATATTTTTCTGCATGTTACTACTGAAATGTCCTGCATGAGCTTGGATAGGAAGTCTGTATCATTGGATCTAGAAAGACATGATGTGGGTGGTCTTCACAGTAAGATTTTTGCCTTGAGCATTTTGGCAAACTTTAGGTCAGAAGAGCATGAGAGAAATATGCATTGATCAGTAGCTTTTTTTTTTTCTGAAAACTTGATACAACAGAGAAATGTACAGCTAGTTTTCAGATACCAAATGACAGTTTTCAGTGAAGAGTTGACTAGTATGCCAGCACTCCTCCTGATCCTTCACTTCTTAAGCGGGAAGGAAGGGGGAGGAAAAGCCCTAATTCAAACTGGTTTTCATTTGCCTCATGAAAGTGGACTCAAATGAGCAGATTGCTGTTGTCTTTTTATTTTGTAACTTAACTTTTGAGATCTCCTGAGGAAAATATCTAAAATATGGGACATGGGGAGCTATTACATGTGAGATCTCCAAAAGTGATGCTTTCATCTTGCAGTGAAAAGTCCTGGCATGCTGATATATGACCAAACTCATGTGCATCCAGCTACTGTGAAGCACAAGGCTTTATGGAAGACCATTCAAAGCACACTAAAAACACCTGCTGGTCAGTGCTCAGATTTAATTAATTGGCCAAGTCATTATTGCTGAGTTTATGCTGTGTGCACTTTCTGTACGCCATCCAGGCCAAAACTGGGATTGTCTTTGCTCAGCAGGTGTTTTGCCAGCTGAAGTGAATGGCAAATATCCCCTCGAGCAAGTCAGATGTCCTAGTACCTGTCAATGAAATATAATGTATAGATATTGCTAATTAATCATTTAGTATGAGGTCTGTTTTCTGTAGAGCACATGTGAATACATACCAAGCTTTTCTTTTGGTCCAAAGAATTCAGTTGCCTAGAAATTAAATTCAGAACCTCTGCTACAGTGATTGCCCATGTTCCCTGGCTTCTGGACTATGACACCAGGGCCAGAGACAAACACACGCTGGCATACCATGCTATGTTAAGGAAGAAAGTGTTTGCAGATGATAAAGGATTACTAATGATAGCTGGAGGGATGAGATGACTAATGTCCCTACAAATTACTGGCTCTGAATTTTACGTGCACGTATTTTGAAGGAAGGCAGTGTAATTCTGAGATGAAGATCTTTTGTTTTAAGAAACTAGGAAATTCACAGGGAAATCTGCAAGATGCTTGTGTTCAACCAAGAAAATGCAAAATGACTCAAAATGAAATGTTCAGTGTATCTAATGAGAAGTACAAAAAACCCCACAACCACTCAAGCCCATTGCACTATGGGAGAAAAGCATACAGCTCCCTTGATTTTGGTGGCAAATCTCTTGATTTTTTTTTTTGACACTGCCTCCTCTAGGTTGAGTGTTGGGTTACAGTGTTATTAGATGCTTGGCAATTATGCAGCAAATGGGCATTTAAATTATGATGTTTGTGTGTCTGGTATTGTTTATAGAGACAGTTACACTGTTACATGTCACATTACTTTGGTTTATCATGGACTCACTTTGTAATGATGTGCTGCATCTGTTTCTTGAGCAGATGAGGGCGTGGGGTGTGGAACTGTGCAGGTGCCTGTATGTCAAGATGTAAACTGCATGCCTGCATGTCAAGTTCTGAAGCCTTATTTCTTGCAGTGCTGATCTTGGGTGACTTTGTTACTTTAGGTAGTAGAGCCAGATGAGGGAAGAGTTGGTTATTCTCCCTGGATAGCTTGCATATTATCTTCTTTGTCTTGTCTTGGAGTCGGGAATGTGCGCAGAACTTTCCTTAGCGCTCTCTAGCAGATTATCTGCTTAACACAACAGCAAGATGACCCTGAGGATGGGGTGAAGAACAAGGGGCTACAGGCCAGTATTCCTGAGCAGTGGAGAGGTAGAGATTGTGTTTAACTGTCATTTGCCATGCGGTTTTTCAGGGTTCTGTGCAGGACTCTTTCATAGTTCAGCAATGAATTGTATCCACATTGTTTCTGATTACCAGTCTGCTCTTCTCATGCTGCTCCTTATTGTATCCTAAGACCAGTTGACTCCTCCCAGGCCCTAAAAATGCAGGGTAGAGATGCAACTCATGGAGGTGAAAACCGATGGTTTTGTCACTTAGTTGTATACCATTTTAAATGTATGGCAGAAAAGAACAAGGGGGTACAGCTCCCATTGGTTGCCTAAAATTTGCTGTCATTAAATGCTGAGAACAGAAAGAGAGCTGTCACTTCTGTGAATACATGTAAAATATCATTGGGCATACATGTGGATGTGATCTTGCCTTTAATATCCCCAAACCTCCAATACTCGAGTGTATTAGATGACTATGAACATAGCAGCAGATCTGTTCATGGGAGTTTTAGAATGGCTATTAGGAAAAACTTGTGTACTGAAGGAGTGGTGAGGCATTGGAACAGGCCACCCAGGGTGGTGGTGGAGTTTAAAAAACATATAGATGTGGCACTTCAGGACACAGTTTAGTGTTCCTGATAATATTTAGTAGACGGTTGGACTTGATGATCTTGAAAGTAATTTCCAACCTTAATGATTCCATGATTATATGAAAACACAGGACACTTTTTTATGGGCAGTGAAGGATAGCTAAACCTATTGGGCTAGATGTTGATGCTCTTCTATACCCTTGTGCAGAGGAATGAATTTATACAAGGGTGAATATAGCAGGGATCAGGTTTTAGAGCTTTGTTTTCAGTATGTGCAGTGTTTGCTATTAAAATGTATTTCTTTAGCTGTCAGGTGCTTTCCTCATTTTGTAATTGGAGTTAGCTCCTGTCAAAACTGTTATACAATTATATTTTATGCCTTTTTACAAAGGTAAACTGGTAAGTTGAATGATACAAATATTTTTTGCCTTTTAACTTCCCTTTTTCCATCTTCTGGTGATCTAAGCTTTATGAATATTGGCTGTGAAGTTTTATTAAATAAAGCTGGGCAGTACAAAACATCAGGTGTTGTATTTTTATAAAAGCTATTTCTATATTACAAAACATTAACATGTTGCTTCAAGTTAATACTTTTCTGCAAGCCAGAGGCTGCACATGTGACTAATCTGCTGTGCTTTTCAAATTCAAGTAAAGACTGTGGGAACCCCAGGGCTTCTTCCTGCCAGTTCCAAGAGTTCATGTCACTGTTTTTTTTTTTAATTTCCGCAGATTGAATTTGTGATCGTGAGTAAATGCAGACATATGACCAAAGTTAACTTATCCTGATCTGTGAAACTTGCGTGTCAGAAATAATTTGACAATTGAGATGCTTTTAACCTTTTAAATTGTATAGTGAAGAAATGATGTCAGTGTTGCACCTTGGAAACCTTCATAATGACAAATGAAAGGAGTAATCTGTTCCTTCAGCTGTGAATTTCCTGATTGCTGTAATTCAAGCTGAAAAATATTAACTCTTTTTCATCTTTGCTTTTTGTGTGTAACTTGTTTTGCAAGTTTGCTTGTTTGGTACTCTGTTTATAGCTTTAGCAGGTTGAACATGCTTATCACACCTCATTGACTGTGCGTTTTAACCTTAGAAAGGTTGTTAAGAGTCTTTCTTATTGATTCCCAAGCTGAGAAATTCCATTTTTTGTTTTTGTACTTTGACCTCTAACCCTGGGATCCATTAGGATAGTGAGCCAGCAAGGTGTAGACACATCAACTACGGAGAGAAAGAATTAAAATGACACCGTCTCCAGTCCAGGGATGCATTAATAGATCTGCATTCAAACATAGAAAAGGCTTTTTTTTTTTTTCCTGCTGGGAAGCAGAGTCCTCAAGAGAGTCATCTCTGACTGAGGAACATGATATGAAAATCAATAAAGGGCCTATTGTGCTGGTGATGTGTCCGGGAAGTGTCATTTTATATCTTGTTAGTGGATATCTAAGGGAAGTTAAAGCTACTTTGCTCATAATAATTGGATAAATCCTCTTTCATCAGTGGTCTATTTTGCTGTTCAAAGTAAAAGTGAAAACGATGGAGAGTCCAGTTCAAATATGATGAGAGTGAATGAAAACAGTGTCTGTGAAATCTGGGTTTGGCTGATTTGGGTTTTTTTGGTTTTTTTTACATTAGGCTGTTTCTGTTACCAGAACTGATGTCCAGCTCTGTTTTTCAGTCAGAGATATAATATAGTAATTAAAAATAGAAGGATTTCTTCTGTCTGTTGGAAGAAAACTCTACCCTTGACTTTTTTATGATATTAATGCTCCAAACAAACTGTAAATGCACCATTTGCTTTATTGCAGTGGATGAAGGAATTATGTGTCTTGGTCAAGTTTATCTGCATTATTAATACTATAGGCAGGATAAACAAATAACTAAGTACAGCCCTGAATGTAGTTGTGGCCTTGCAAAATTAGCAATGAATATAGTGATATTATTACAGCATTTTCAGTTAATTTATTGATTAAAAAAAACCCCATACAGTTGGCAAAAGAAGAACATGAGGTAGGGAAGAAGAGGGAAGAGTGATTGTCTGTGCTGCAGCTCTGCTCAAGTTTTTCTGTTTCTTTCTATAGGTAGCTGATACTATGCAGTTGCTGTTCCATCTTATTTGAAATTACATATGTGAAACACAATTGAAACTTTTTCTTTGTGTGTTTCAATCTAGGTTATTGTTCATTTAAACATGAGTAATTATAGGGGTAGGAGCTGACAGAATATTGAAAGAAACGGAGTAATTCTATGTGTAAATTTTGCTGGCTTTGCAGACACTGTAAATCACAATGTTTTGTGTTGGAAGGTTTCCTAATCTGTTTGGTTTTTTGGACCACTTTTGCATTGTGAGAATCAGTAACTGTCTCTCCAATGCATCTTCATGCTTTTTATTGCTGCTTTTAGTTAATGTTTCTTTCCACAGAGATTGCATGGTTGTTTTGTGTGGTTTTTGTTGTTTGCTTTGTTTTGTTAAAATACGTGAAGATGTAAACCAAAAAGCTCCCCTTTCCTGGCTAGGAACTGTTGTAAGGTAGAAAGAAATCTTGTTCTACCTGCTGAGCTCCTGAGTGGATCAGTGGTGCAAGAAGAAATGCAGAAAAGCTGACCTTTCCCTCTTACTGTCTCAGCTTTGATTATTTTTTTTTTTCCTAAATGGTGTGATGTACTGTTTACTGTGTGAGTACAACAGGAGGCAAAATCAATGTTAAGAAAAAGTAGTTTTATGTTTAGCCCCCAACACACACACACTTGTTTGCAATGAAGATGTTTATGCTCTTCAGTAGTTGTGAGATAATCTGTCCCAGCACCCCCAAATATTGTTTATTCTCTTATTATTAAACTTAATAATTGGATTAAAAATCCTACGGAAAACAAAGCTGCAAAAGGGCAAGACCTGTTTCCCCTTTAATAGCATTTGTTCTCATGTTGTTTGGTGGGAAATACAATGGCAATTAGGACCACCTTCATTTCTAGTTTTGTTAGGCATGTGGGACCAGAAGGCTTGATAATAAATGCAAAGCCTGACTAACAGAAACTGATGTAGTAGAAACATACTGTAGTTAAAAAGATAAACCTCAAAATGACTTAAAATTATTTTTTTAGCTTTTAATAATAGCATCATCAGTGCATCGTGGATGGCTTTTGCTACCTACCTCCAATCTTGTTAGACTATGTTCTGTAAGAGCAGTGGTTATGCAGCTCCCACTGATAATGTAAAATTATTGTAACCTTTAGATGTGGCCTCCCAAAAAATGTATTTACTAAGTACAGTAACTCCTGTTATTTTTTTCCATGCCTGTAAATATCCAGTCCCTTTTAAGAACCTTATTAGGTTTATAACTTTTTTCAGGAAGACATTTGCTTGCATTTCATCTTCATTACAATTGCAGGTGTCTATATATGTTGTATTTTTTCACTCATGTCTGTGCATATATAAAATTACTAGTTTCTTGTTGAAGATGTATAGAACAGGTCAGAGGTTACTTTTGTGCCACAAAATACTGGTCCCAATTTTACTCTCGTACATCTCATATTTTACACAAATTGATTTCAACAGTAGAGCTCAGTTAACATCTGCTATTAAATTTCTGTTCTTGAGTTTAAATGACTGCCTTAAATCTTATTAATTTGAATAATGCCTTTTATTAAAATTAGACTCTAAATTCAGCACTACTGATGCCATGTTAGCCTCCTTATTTCTTCCTTCACCTGACTTATTGAAGGAAAATAGCTGGAATAGTACTTTGGATACTGTGTTAAATAATATTTTCCCTTGTAGTTCATTGTGTTTGGTTGATCCCAGTCAGGAGCTAACCCATCACCCAGTTGCTCATTTGCTCCTCCCCGGAAGCATGAGGGGGAGAATAAGGCAAAATCCCAGTGCTGTGTAAAGTAGTAAATGTACAATGGAGGTAAAACTGGTGGGTTGAGAACAGCTGCATGTTTTATTACTTTTTTAGGTCTGTCATTCTATTGATGCTGCCAGAAGTGTTGCTTCAGATTCTTGTTCATCATGAAGAATCCTCTTGGAGGACATACCTATTGCAAGTGAAATCACCATCAGTTCAGCACAAAAGCAGGGCCAGAGTTTTTGCAGAGCATGTATTTTGTGTTAAGACCCCGTTCAATACAGAATTGTGCTGGTCAAAAGTGACTTGCATGATGTTATTAAGGAAAATATATCTTCCGGACCACACATACCATCCTTCCTGCTGGAAGGCAGCCCCTTGTAGAGGTACCTTGGCATCCTGCTGGACAATAAGTTATCTGTGGAACAGCGATGTGCCCTTGTGGCCAGGAAGGCCAATGGTATCCTGGGGTGCATAAAGAAGAGTGTGGCCAGCAGGTTGAGGGAAGTTCTCTTGCCCCTCTACTCTGCACTAGTGAGGCAGGTCTCTTTTTGGTTGTGCCCTGTGATAGGGCAAGAGGTAATGGTAGCAAGGTGAAACACAGGAAGTTTCCTCATGTTGAGGTTGAAATCTTCTTCGCTGTGAGAGGGACAGAGCCTGGAACAGGCTGCCCAGGGAGGTTGTGGAGTCTCCTTCTCTAGAGACTTTCAAGACCCACCTGGATGTGTTCCTGTGTGGCCTGCCCTAGGTGTTCCTGTGCTGGCAGGGGAGTTGGATTGATCTCCAGAGGTCCTTTCCAACCCCTACCATTCCTGTGCTTCTAAGACTTCCAAAAGATACAGTCTCCTGTCTCAGAGAGGGATGTTTATGGATCTACAGCGCCTTTCTAGGTTTTGACTTCAAAAATAACAGCCAAATAAAACCAAACCAAAAGAAGCCCTGAATGCAGTGCCTCTGCTGTATTTTTCAGTTTATCAACAGAATACTGTTCCTCCTAAAGTAAGTGTCTTGAAGCTGTATTTTCATTTCACATCTTGAAGAAGAGAGGATAATAAGATCAAGCTGCTCAGGGCCAGGCTGATGCCTTGGTGTAATGGAAGAGCTGATAGTTGATTCAGTGCACCAGGTGCTTGTATATAAACCAAATCCATGTGAAAAATGAAATAATTTGGGCTGTTTGTCCTATGCTCTCTTACAGGAGAAAAGTAACTGTTGTGTTTGTGATAGCTGTGGGGTGGTGGCTTTTGTTTTATTTTTTTAAGTTTACTACTCTGTTTTACTTGTATGTTTTTTGTATTAGCAAATAATGCCTTAATCTTGAAAGAGACACTAGAAAAAGAAATTCACTATAGTGATATTAAAAGCAGAAAGGAACATTTTGGATTAATTTTTCATATCTTCATTTGTCATTGCTTTGTCTATTCTAGTCATTATGAGTGGAAGTATTTGATGACATTTTATACAGCTTATGTAAAAGTAACCTTTCAGCAATTTAGTATTGCTTTAGTACTAGAAAACCAAGAAATTAGAGTATTAATACTTTCTCAAAACGATCTCTGAGCTGTAGTATTTTGGTTGTGTGCTAAGGAAGTTCTGTAATAACCAAGCAGAATGTAAAATGTGTTGATATAAACTAGGAGGAGAAAAAATGAACTAAAATGTTGCTGGTAATAAAGAAAGCATAGCCTGATACATACAGACTAGAACTGGGAATTGGAAAAATCTCTTTGCTACCTCTCCCCGAGAAAGCCTTTTTTACTTTTTTTTTATAGCTTTATCTGTGAAAAGAAAGTATTGTGTGATTCTTCCTGGATCTTTCAAGTATGTGAATCTTACGCTGTCTGTGCTTCTGAGGCATGTCCCATGGCTGTAACCAGATAGGAGAGAAACACTTCTGGGCTGTTGGTGGTCTTTCATCAATGTCTGAGGTCTAGTTGCAGGTATTTACAGTGAGTAAGAGCAGCACAAAGGTGCAGAAACTTGGAAATAGCCTTTTGAAAAAATAGAAACAGAAATGTCTGCGTTGGGACCTCTAGAGGTCCTGTAGTCCAACCCTCTGCTGAGAGCAGAGACATCTTCAACTAGAGCAGGTTGCTCAGAGCCTTGTCAAGCCCCACCTTGAATGTTTCTAGGGATAGGTCCTCAACCATGCCCTGGGCAACCTGTTCCGGTGCTCCACCACTCTCATAGTAGAGAACTTCCTCCTTATTTCTAATCCAAATCCACTCCTTTCTAATTTAAAACCATTACCCCTTGTCCTTTCACTCCAGGCCTTTGTAAACAGGCCCTCTCTAGTCTTTTTGTAAGGTCCCGTCAGGTACTGGAAGGTGGCTATTAGGTCTCCCTGGAGCCTTCTCTTCTCCAGGCTGAACAAACCCAGCTCCCTCAACCTGTCCTTGTAGGAGAGGTGCTCCAGCCCCCAATCATCCTTGTAGCCCTCCTTTGGACCTGCTCCATCATGTCCATGTTCTTCCTGTGCTGAGGGCTCCAGAGCTGGATGCAGTATTCCAGGTGAGGTCTGACCAGAGCAGAGTGTTAGAATCCCCTCTCTTGATCTGCTGGCCACACTTCTTTTGATGCAGCCCAGGATGTGATTGGCCTTCTGGGCTGCAAG
>JANHGN010020438.1:0-38107 GCA_024605025.1 Megaceryle maxima | reverse complement strand
GGATGCTGGGTCTATTATTATTATCATTATTTTATTTATTTTTATTTAATATGGTCAGAAAGGAGGGTTCCAATTTCTGCTACATTGGCTTAGCTAAAGAAAACAACTCTGTGATCTAAGAATATCCCCATGCTGCCATGCTATTAAACAGATCTCCAGAATCGACCAACAGGTCTGTATACCTCACCTAATGCTCTTGACTATCTCGATTAATCTGTTTCTCTCTACAGCCTGTGTATCTCTGGAGTGGCCTGGAATTCACTGATTTTGTTTCCCATGATAAAATTTGGTATTTCATGAAATTTTGAAAGTGAGGAAATGTCAATAATGCTGACAGTATTTATAAACATGGATTGTACTCAGGGAATATTTGGCTGTTTGGTATGTTAATAAGAGGAAAAAAATGGGACAAAAATTCCAAAGACTGACAAGCATGAGACCACAGAAGGATCTTTGTGGTCCTTAACAGGATACTTTAATCAAACTGGTTTTCTTCTTTGCCTGCACATGTGTACACAGAGACATTATTTAACAGTTGTATTGCTTTAGCAATATTGGTCTAGAGACCAATATTTATAATAAGGTATCAGTTGTGCTAAACTCTGTACACTCATAGAAATTAATAATAACAGTAGTGCCTGGCAACAGTTTGCTGTATGTTAAGGTCTTCTCCACTCTTGTTCTACTTTAAGAACTAGATGCTATGCCCAGATTAGCACAGCCATGATGCAGGAAGGAATGCACAACTTTGCAAGTGTTCTCAAAGTCAATAGTATAAGCTCAGAAATAATATTTATAATCTTTAAGTTCTTGAAAGATTTGAATCATTGTTTCATGTCCAGCAGTAAATGTATTAACCACAAAACCACAGAGAGGTTGCTTTCAAAAATTATTTTAAAGTTAGCATGTACTGAGATAAACACTTCTTATAAATATCCCTAAAGCAGAGTAGCTAAGCACACATTAGCCAAGAAAGAGCAGATTTCAGATCTCATATAAAATATAAACTCTTCCACTCTGAATGAGGATGACAGTACAGGCTTTTACAAGTAAGCCATGCAACATAATGCTTCCTGTGCATCCCATGTGATGGATGGAGTGTGGCGGGTTGACCCTGGCTGGTAGCTAAGCCCTGATTCAGTCACTTGCTCGCTCTCCCCTAGTGGGACAAGGGAATAATTGGAAGGACAAAAGCAAAAAAAACCCTCATGGATTGAGAGATGAAAAGTTTAATACATAAAGGGGAAAAAAGAAAACAAGATACAAAGACATTCACTCAACACCTCCCACCAGCAGACTGATGACCATCCAGTCTCTGAGCAATGGCTGCTTTGGAAACATTGGCATAAATTTACAATGGGCAAATCATTGCTTAACCAACCTGATTGCTTTGATTGGATTTGAAGGTTGACAAAGGCAGAGGATATATGAATCTCTTGATTTTAGCAAGGCTTTTGACATAATCTAATATTCTTGCATTCAAGTTAGAATATTACAGTATAGATGGGTGGATAAGTAGATGAGTGAAAAACTGCTTAGTTGCTTGAGCTCAGAATTTAATGATTAATGAAGTCTACTCTACCCAGAGGCAAGCAGTGTACTGCAAGGGTCTATCCTGGGCCCTGCTGTGTTTAATGTCTTTGTCAATGATCTGTAGGAGGTGAGAATGCACACTCTTCAGGTCTGCAGATGACAATTTGTAGAGCACAGTTAATAATATGCTTGAGGGCAGGGCTGATACTCAGATCTGGGGGAATCATCCAACAGAAACCCATTTGGAAAATAAACAAAGACAAATTTAAAGTCCTACATCCAATATGGACTAATCCCCCATAACAATACAGGGTGGGGACAGACTGACTGAGGAGCAGCTCTTCTGAAAAGTACCTGGGGACCCTGCTGGGCAGAAAACTGAATGTGAACCAGCAGTGTGCCCAGGGCAGCAAAGAAAGCCAACAGTCTCCTGGGCTGTTGTACTAGCTGGAAGTACAGCCAGTAGACTGGGGGAGGTGATTATCCCCTTTTACTCAAAATTTGTGAAACTGCATCTAGTGTTCTATGCCCAGTTTTGTGTCCCTCAATACGACACTGATAACCTGAAGCAAGTTCAGCAGAGGACCTCCAAGTTGGTTGGGGATGGAGCACCTGCCCTTTGAGAAGATGCTGAGGGAGTTGGGCTTATTCAGCATGGAAAAGAGGTGGGTTTGAGGGGTGACCCAGAAGCTGCCTTGCCCAGTACCTATGAGGAGGTTAGCAAGAAGACAGGGGGTTGGTGCATGGAGAGATATTAAGAGATAAGGGATGTATTTTGAAACAAGAGAGGTTCAGACTGGATATAAGGAGAAACAGCTTTCCCACGAGGGCAGTGGAACAGGCTGACTAGTGAGATTAAGCAGTCTCTGTCCTTGGAGCCTGCCAAGAATTTACTGAATAAAAGTCTGATCAAACTGGTAACTAACCCTGTTCTGAGCAGGAAGTTAAATCTGAGACCTTCTGAGGCCCCTTCCAACCTGAAATATCTGGTGAACTTGTAATTCTGTAGATGCTGTCACAACTCAAGAAGCCATTAAAAATTGTTGTGTAGAAAAGCAAAATGACCACTAAGAGCTCAGTGGATTGGAAAGGAGATATCTCTTCTTTTAACCTTTCTTACCAAACCTGAATTTTCTCTTAAACCCTTCCCCCCCAACTCCCGCCACTTTATGTTACAGTAAAATTTACCATCAGAGACTGAACACTTTTTTGATGGTTTTGGTGTGATCATTCCAAAAATCACAGGTAGATCCACCTCAAGAAAGTTAATGTCACCAGGTTCTATATCATCTTAACAGAGGTATAATGACTTCTTATATTTTTCACTCTTTTATATTTGTAAAGGACAGCTACAGGGGGCTTGAGTCCTCCTTTCTGCTCCTGCAATTGGGCAAGGGAATTATTACCAATAAAATGTTCCTTTAGAAAACAGCTATGAGATTGCCTGTGCCAGGAGTGTAGTTAGAGGGGAGAACACACTGTTTTCCTGAAAGCGATAGTGAAAGGCAGAAGTTTTCTTGTAGTTTCACTGCTTCAATACACATGCCCATTAGCTTACTAGTCTTGCCAGGAATGAAACTGTGCATCAGAGCTTGTTATTTTCCTTCATGTACCCAAGCAGACCATTTGTCTTACCTTTCATTTTTTGTGTAAGGTCCTCTGAGTGTTTAAATTAACTTTTTTCTATCTGCAGCTATGTATTATACACTTTCTTTTTACTGATAATGCATCTTTCTTTTGGTATAATGCAGGAAATGAAGAGAAGCTTAATACATTTATCAGTGGGACTATATTATCTGCTTTTCTGTGATTACAGGGGAGCTGGACCTAATGAATCTTACAGAGCCTGGCAGCATTATGCTTTATGTTCTTGCTTCCTCACTTGAATAACATATGCACTGCTTGCATACCTAAAACATAGTCTTCCTTCTGTCAGCCACAGGCAACATATAGGACAAAGCTTTCACCTGGGTAAGGTATGTGTTGCATGTGGATGAGATGGAGTTATTTTCCCCATATCAGTCCACATAGTGCTGCGCTTTGTATTGATAGCTTGAAAAATGTTAAAAACACAACAGTGTTTTGGCTACTGCTGAGCAGGGCTCAGACAGCATCAAGGCTGTCTTTCCAAGATTCCCCTCTCACCAGTAGGCTGGGAATGTGCAAGATCTTGGGAGGGGACACAGGACAGCTGACCCAAATTGACCAAAGGGATACTCTACACCATATGATGTCTGCTCAGCAACAGGCTGAGAGAAAGGAGGAGGAGAGGGTGCATTCATTATTACATTTGATTTCTGGAGCAACCACAATGTGTACTAAAGCCCTACTTCCTGAGAAGTGGCTGGACATCACCTGCTGATGGGAAGTAGAGAATAAATCTTTTGTTTTCCTTTGTTTCTGTGTGTAGCCTTTGCTTTTGCTTTCTTAAAATGCCTTTATCTTACTTTCTCTCCACCTTGTTCTGTTGAGGAGGGAAGTGATAGAACAGCTTAGTGGGCACCTGGCATCCAGCCAAATTAATGATATATTGATCCATGACAAGTTAATGATATATTGTACTTATCTATAAAACTCACTATTTTATGTTACTCAGAGTTAAAATACAATTTATGTCTTGTCAGTAAAGTATATGCATTCTAAATACGTGTACATAAAATGCAGACTGTGGATAAACTTTCATATGACCAGCTGTTTGCTCTGATATCATGCAACAGTATTCAGCATTTAATATGTTATGCTTTTATCTAATGATATTGCAAAATGGTGAGATAATACATTATCTTGAATTATTTATTAGTAATGACAGTTATTAAAAAAATTAGAATCTAAGTATTTGTGCTTGTTAATAAATAATACATGTAAGAGATTTCCCTTCTGTGTTTAACTGACTCTTCTCCTGTTCAAAATAATAGGTTTAGATTTTCCTGGAGTTATCTTGCATAACCTCAGTCATGTGCTTGGGCATCTAGTCTAAGTAGTCAAAAAGGTTCAATCTGTAGTAACTGAAGAGCAGGAAAGAGGAAGAACATAGATTGTTAATTAGGTTTTAATCAGCTTGTATAATGCATAAATATATAATAAATAAAAATATACAATATGATATGCTTTATATATTCTGTATCTTACATTGTTCATAATGTGTATATATAGCTGCTTATGTACGTCTGGATATAGACAGGAAGAGACAGCATGTCCTCTGGGACACCCTCACATGAAGTCCCTCTCTGCAGAGATGGTTTGCCTCCTCTGTCCCTCCAGCCATTGTCTCACTGACTCTAGAGAAAGCCTGTATGCCTAACTTGTACAAGATGAACCTCAACATTAATTTTGTGCTTATTCACATGCAACACCTGCTTTCTAGGAGACCTGCCTTAAAAGAGTGGAAATTTATACTTCTGATATAAGTGATCATTTGCTCTGCCCCTAACCTGGTGGTAATGCAGAGGCACAACTGATTGTCTCAGTGTGAAATATAACATCTCAGAAGCAAACATGACAGATGGTAATAAATGTAAGTAGTCTCTCTGAAGCAGGAGTCTCATTATTTTTAAACTAATCTAGCAATGGCACACTGAGAACTGTTTTAAGGCATTTCTTACAGTATAACAGAAAAACAAGTTTTTAGGACAGAATTCTTTCTTAGCTAAGAACTTTGCCCTTGCCACTGAGATTTTTTAGTTTTCTTTCCTATCTGAAGAAGGCAGTTCTTCGCTGAGGAACAACTGTCTGTCAACAGAATTACTCTGATCTGAACTGTCCAATGATCCTTCCGGATGCTAGTAAGCACCTATGTTTCTGGAAGAGTTTTCAGTCACAGTAGACACCTAGCTCTTTGGCCAAAATTGTTGACAAAATTAAACAGTTCTCATGGAAAATTATCAAACATTTTACAAAGGAACAGTGGTTTTCTTTATTTTATTTTGTTTTCTTTATTTTATTTGTTTCCACAAATCAGTTGCAGACCTCTTACCATAACCCTGACTGCTCAATCATCTTTTCTTTCTCTAACTTCTCAGAAGCAAATACTCGTATAAAATTATTAGAGCTGATAAATACTGACAGCAAATATAAAACTGCTTTGAGGTCCTTATTTTATCAACCATGACCTAACCAACACAATCAGTAATACAACAAACTTTTCTGTGGGACAGTGTTATCATTAACTGAGTACTCTGAGGATAAAAATGGTAATGATTAATCCTATATTGGCTTTTTACAGCTTAGGTCAAACAGACAAATGTGTAAATACTGAAAATGTATAATAATGGAATACCACTATAGGCCCTCAACCCTGTCCATGAATACCACCCCTCATTAAGTTTACTTTCCTGTAATGTTGGTTCAAATCTCATAATAGATTTCAAGTTCTTACTTGAAAATAAAATTAATGATAATAATAATGATTTTAAAAAACAAACAAACAAACAAACAAAATCAGGACAAAGAAAGCTTTACAGAACTCCCAAGGAAGTTACATTGTCCTCCTGATGCATGTCTGCAAAAGAGCTACCAGTTTAAGAGATTAAATGGGAGGATAGGAAGAGAAAGAGAGGGGGAAGGGCTTTAGCCAGTGAGTTGTACCTACCTCTGCATGTTAACATGCATAGTGCCTCTCACTCATTCAGCCTAGAGAGAAACATTTTATATCATAGATAGTGACCAAATCCTTCCTAGAAAAGACTATCAGATACCATCTTTGACAGCTTCTGACCAAGACCTGCACTGCCATTCTCATGTTAGGCAATCATATCCATGATATATTCAGTCTTTATGAAATAGCTAAACGATATTCCATCTCTTTGCAGATCTTCCATCTGAGATGTCTGAAATAATGATGAAGCTAGCAATTTTCTCTAACCATACCTTAAAAGATCTGTTATTTTTCCTTCAGTGTAATTGTACAGCTGTTGCCAATGCAACACAGAAGTTACATTCTAGCTACAGAGTTCTGCAATACCACAATCCTACTGTAATCTAATGGGAACTTGACAGATAAATCCTTTACAATATTTAATATATACCATCCATGTACACTATTCATCACTGCTGTCTGTCCTCGGTATCTTCTAACTTTGGTGCTATTACATTTATATTTCCTCTTAGTAGAATTCTATGTTGGCATCACATTTTTTCCCTGTTAAGAAAATGTAAACATTTCAACTCAGCATTCTGTACTACCACAGTTAAACCATGTAACACTTTTATGATAAAAAAAAAAAACAACTATGTTGGATCTTCAGCCAATGTAATTCAGTATAATGCTATAAAATTGAAGAGAGCTACAGTGATTGAGACATTCTGAAAACCTGGCCAGCTTCAGACTTTTCTCTAAGTGTATGCAATATTGAATGTTAATATTCTTTTGGTTATAAAAAATCTCAGAAATATTTCTGTTATACTATATTTAAAATTTAAAATTATTGTATCATGTTACTGGATATACTAAAGCTTTGAATTGTAATATAGTCTTATTAGGCAAGGAAAATAAGAATGAAAAATATATTTTCTATTTGACTTTTGTGTATATACTTCTTACATTTTTACAAAATATTAGAAACATTTTCTAAAACAAGGTAGTTATTTCAGTATAGACTTACATAGATTGTTGTCAACTTCTGTATAACTGCATATTTTAAAATACATGTTTTCATAAAACTTACTTATTTGCTATGTTTACTGATACTGTTACTAGGATGAGTTGGTCTTGCCAAGATTTTACTCTAAAAAACCACCCAATATTCCCCTCCAATCATCCACAAAGTACAGACATTTGTCATATAACTTCCTCTTACTCACTCTACTGTTTTTCACATCATTTTTCAGTTAGCTTAACCTCAGGTCAGGTCCTAGTTGTTGGGCTGGACATTTTCTTGTGGCTCTGATAGTTACTAGAGCAGAAAATATCTTTCAGTACACCTGAAGAATTTTTAAATACAGCTATGACTCTGCAATTAACTTCAACAAGTTGTGATGTTTCTTCCATACAAGAGTCATACTGGGAGAAACTAACAGTATGTGGGTAACAGTCATGAAGTGGCATGAATAATACTCAGAGTCTAATATTATATATCATATGTCACAAACAATGCTGAAGAGGCATTGATTCTTCAGATAACAATTAGGACTAGGACTACCTTAAATGAGAAAAGGAGACCCTATGATCTAGAAACTGTAAACTATGAATTCTAAGGATGTGGCAAGGCCGCTTTTCTAAAAGCTCCCATTCTTATCACTAACACACCTTTTACCCAAAATAAATCTTAGTCAGGATGTGCATCCAAACATAGTGACTTTAATTTCTATAGTAGCTGAGTGCCCCTCTTCAGCCCAATTTTCAGGAAAAGAAAAATACTGCAAAGTTTAGGCTCAGTGGTAAGGAGATAATACAAAAAGAATAACACACTAGATCAAAAAGGATGTTTCTAACTTCCATGAATGGGTATAGAGGCCCAAGGAGACAATGATATCATGAGAAAGATTAATTTCTGTAGCTTTCAATAATTTCTGACAAATTAACATTCCTAAATATAGAAACATGAACATCAAAGAAATTTTCAAGCTTTCAAGTGTGAGGAAAAAAAAATGTAGTAAAAATAGACATCTGAGTGCCATGAAAAAGAATTAGCAATCATATAGTTACAGTGCATTTACCCACCTCTGTGTTTGATAAACAAATTATTTCAGCTATGTGCAAAATTCTTTTTAATAAATATGTTTATAATTACATTAATTGGGAGATTTACTTTCTAAGACTTGTAAAGCTATTGCAAGAACAATCTGCTACCTGAGTTCTGTTTGAAAAAGTTGCAGCATCTACTTCTAGCTTCAAGGCTCTTTAATGTAAGACTAGTTGTGGTATCTTCTACCAATCCGAACAAATATTATGCACGAGTGAGTAGTCTGGTCATTGAAAGACTTCAAATTCCTACTTCAAAATACTACCAAGAACTAGAACACAAAATTTATCATATTTATCATGAAAAAAAAAAATAATTATATACATGTGAACATCTGAAATACTGGTTGGTAGCCAAAAAAATAGGCAGTAATGGAGCTCCATTGAGCACTTACTCCAGACAGCACACAGAAATATACAGCAGCAAAGTATCACAGTGACAAATCACTCATTTTGTTTACCCAGTGCCTGCTCCAGTTGTCACAACCAGGAGACAGAGAAGATGTTCAAGCTGTGCACTAGCCATGTCTGTCTCAGGAACAGTAAATGGAATCTACTCCTGCAATCTTGCCCTGACAGCTGCATTACCAGAAAGCCTTTGTCTCTGAAAGGATCTTCTAGTTCTTGCCCTGACTTACACTTCTTCCCTTCTCCTTTCCTTCTCACTGCCCTAATAAGAGAAAGACTTAGTTACTGTGGGTGACTGTGGGTCCCAGGATGGCAAATGGGGTTGGTGACCTGGAAAAGATGAGAGGCGGAAGGCACCCAAAAGAATTATCAGAAACCACTATCTTTTCCTTGATCTCCAAATGCCCTGACCACAAACCAGCACAAAAGAACCCCCCAGTCTCCAGTCTGGAGAAGTACTTGTGTTCTAATCTCATATTCTAGGCAGGTGGAATAATCACAACTTTTTACTCAGAAGAGAGTAAGAGCAAAAGCATTTTTTTTTTCTTCTTCTAGAGAGTGGGACACTGTATCACCTATCAATTCTAAGGTGATTGACTCCTTGCTGTTATTTTTCATAGACAGCATTTCTAATGTGTAGTCCTGAATCAGGCATGTCAGTCCAAGAGAAGGATGATATTGTTCTCTCTCTCTTATTCTTAAAGCACATCTCAGAAGATGTGACTTTTCTGTATTGCTCTTCAGAGGCACCTTTATCTTTGCATTACTGCAGACAGATGTATTTAAAATACTTTCAGCTAAAATATTTTCATCTTTTAGCATGCTTTTCTCCAAATCTTTTTTTTTCCTTCGGAATTTACAGTAGTCTTATGATTACCTTGCCAGAATACCTCCTCTATTGTGTTTTCTTCATTTGAGCACAACTTCTATTTGTTGAAGGATGTCTTTTTGCCCCTATTAACCTCTTTTACTGAAATATTTAATCATTCTGATTTTTTTTTCTTTTTGAAGCCTTTTTCATTTGATGATTTGTTTGCTAAGATTACTGTTATTTAAACAGTCTCCAGTGCATGTATGTTGCCAATTCAACTTATCCCTTACCTTTCCTTTTAATTAGCTCCCTCATTTGTGTGTAGTTCCAATTTTCTGCAGTTCAAATATATAGCAAGGGTTACTCCCTCCTACAAGGATTTTTAGACTGAATATATCTGTATTAGGACTAATGCCATACTTGACTCTCTTTTGGTTCTCTGAAATGTTCAGTCTGGAAAAATACTGGAGAAATGCACATAAATGATTCAAAGCCTTTTAAGAAGCAGAGTTTTAGTAACAAGATTTTCATATTCTTTTAGAATTTATTGTTCCATTTTTCCTGTTTAAACACAGGCATTTTACTGTGGTGTGTAGAAGATGGTCTCCCCTGCAAACCACAGTATCTTCTGCAATCCACAGAGAACCAAGTGCCAACTTCTAAGAAAATTAACATCTTAAGCAGTCTGAATATTCTTCTGAAGGTGGTAAGCCTTTTTTATTGGCTGTATAGGGACACTAGAGAGTGTATGTTCTCAATTTAGTCACTGTGGTTAAGTATGTAAGCTTATGTGTCATGAATCCAGGCCTAAGACCATAGACTTTACATAGAGAAAAAGTAAATACAGATTGTCACTCCAGCTGACAGAAGTATTTTATTAATTTTAGCTATTATGAAGTACTATTTTGAACATAGAGCCTAACCAAACCAAACTAATCCCTACAAGCAAAGTAGAATTAGATGTAAACTACATTTCTGTACCATTGATGTTAGTACTTTTACTGTCAGATAGTGATTAGATGATACGTTTGAAATTTATCTAGTTACATTTAACATCACTCTCCTTTGTTGTATCAGTTTAAGATATACCCTTACACAGTTAAAGTAAGGTGCAAAATATGGTAAGAATAACACGTTCTGAATCAACCCCATATACAGTTTGAATAGATTTGTGGAACATTTTGCTCAGAAAAAAATATTTTTTAAATTAAACAATATTGAACTAGTCAGATAAAATATTATTTAAAAATGTAGCAGTTGTGATGCAACAATAGAATGAAAAATGAAGAATCTTCATACCTGAGGACAGTTGCTGAAGGAAGTACATACTGTTACACCAGCCCTACCTGTCTGTAATCATTACATTTATTGCACTATTACTTGTAGTCAATTTGGAATCAGCAATAATATTCCCAGATATTGGGTATTCCTTATGATTTATTTTCACACCTCTTTTAGAAAAGCACAGGTAGAAAAAAAGATGCTAAAAAATTGCTATGGAAAGTATAGCTCACTAAACATTTTGACATGTCAAAAAACTTCAGCAGGTTCAGATCCTATTTCCAAAAAATGAAGAAGAAAAATTATGTTCAGTTTGGCTTGATGTTGCAGAAGATAAACGCAGAGCAAGCTGGATGAATTTTCACTAAAAGGAAGGCCAACTAGAAGACTGCAACCTGTTTAACCATTTTGAACTTTTATATGTTTTTTATGGTTTGTCCTGGTCAATCCAGAATGTAATAGCAGTGTACATGCAGGGTCAGCACTGGTGCTCTCAAAATGTGTTCACTCCTGGCAGGTCCATGGTCAAAGTTACACATTGGGAAGCCACCAAGACTGCCCCAAACACAGCCCCTGTGTCAGGCTTTCAGCAGTTACCCCACAATGCATGTGCAGCACATGCTTCGTGCCAGGAACAGATGTGTGCTTACTTGCTAGCAAATATGCAATGTACACCCATGGTCCTGGGATTACACAGGAACACAGAAATTATACCCCAGTTCTTTCTTCTTTACAACCAGGCTAATCACTAGCACAGATGTATGCATTGAGTCAACCACAAGACTTCCTTCTTGCTACACTGTGGTAAAGTATAAATACTAATGGTCTATGGATTTATTGTTAATATTTCAAATGCAGTTATATGCATAATTTAACATTAGGGTCTCTGTCTTAATATTGGTTTCTCTGTCTTTTAACATTTTCTTTTTCTTTACTTCTTGGAGCAAGTGGAGATCTCCAAAAAGAATTTATTCCTTTTTCTTTAGTTTTCAGTAGTGCACATTTCATTCTTCTTTGTATAATAATTACAGTGTACATATCAACAGAGAGACTGTTTAAACATTTAAAGATGGAGGACACATTACAAGTTGGAGGACAAAGACAAAGATATACAATTACACAAAGATTTCTAAAGTTTGAGCAAAAAATCTAACACAGATAAAAAAAAAGAGTAATACATGCAAAATACCACTTAAAAAAACCCACCAACAACAAACTAAACCAACCAACCAAAAAACTTCACAAATCTTTTCCCATTAAAATAATAAAAATATAAAAAGTTTGCTGTGCAAACTAGGGCAAATGAAATAATAAACCATGTAAAAAATTATTTGAGAAGCAACTAAAATTAAAAGGCTACTCAGTACACTTTTAAAATAAGATATACTTCTAAAATAAATTATTAAGGAATAAAAGGAGATCTTAAGGAAAAGGGAATGGTTTTAAACTACAGGTAAGTAGATTTAGATTAGACATTATGAATAAGTTCTTTACTATGAGGATGGTCAGACACTGGAATGGGTTGCCCAGAGAAGTTGTGGACAACTCATCCCTGGAAGTGTTTAAGACCAGGCTGGATGAGGCTTTGAGCAACCTGGTCTAGTGGGAGATGGCCCTGCCCATGGCAGAGGGCTTGGAACTAGATGATCTTTAAGGTCCCTTCCAACTCAAGTCATATAATTCTATAAGTGACTTTGCTTAAGAAATCTGTTTGTGTGCATTTTCACAAAAACAATGCCTCTGCTCCTAGAATATGCTCATTTTGACAAACTATATGAATGGCTCAGAAGGTTTTGCATACTTAATTGAATGAATATTTCATACCAATTCCCTGTGGTACAATAATTTTCCCTGATAACTACCAAATCTCCAAAGTGAATGCTCTGTTTTTACAGATGTGAAGACTAGGTAAAATATGCTATTGGCATGCTGTATGAAATATTAACTAGCACTTCTTTCAGGAATTCTCTTAACTATTTTTTCATATAGTTTGTTCTTAAGTAATCTAATTAAAAATAATGTTTTGCACATGGAGTATTTTTTGGTTAAAGCATACGTTTCTGTGTAAGAATTCTGTGTTAAAACTTTACACCTATTGAAATTGTTCAGAGATTCAATCCTTTAAGTGTCTAACAGTTGTTATGGTAATAAATTAATTTTTTTAAAGAAGTAGTGAGTATAACATAGTTTGGACACTATATATATTAAATCGGTAATGAGTGCTGAGATTAGTTCCTTACATTGCAGAAAACAGGATCTTCTATCCCTTTTTGTCCCATTTTTATTGCAACAGTTAGCAGACTGTGTGTTCAACATCATTCCTTTGAGCAAAAGTGTATTTTTGAGTTTTATTTCAGGCCCTTCATGCTCAAATACGTACATGTATACATGTTTGTGTGTGCACTGAAGCTACTGCGTATCTCTTCTTCTGCCAAATAGGGTTAATATAGAACACTTTTGGTAAAACAGCGTCATCCTCTTATATTCTGCAACACCCACTGCTCTGTATCAGACTGTTCTTGTGAAAAGTTAAATGCTACATTTCAATTTTGTTCCTTAATCAGTTCTGGAAAACAGCTAATGGCAGCACAATTCATGGTGCAATTCATTGCTACAAATAATACATACACATTTACACTAACAGAGACAAAATTGTTGAGGTTTACTTATGTTGCATTAAGATACCAGTATCCAGCTCATGTTCAGAAATGTTTTTCATGTGGATGTTGTGTTCCCAAAAGCTCAGATGTTAGAAAGGTGTGGTGGAAGCTAAGTTCAGAGATTCAGATACAAATTAGGTGCTACCTAGTTATGTTTTTCATATCTTATTTTCAGTGAAATTGGTTGGGGTTGCACAATATTTGTAAGGACAGTACTGGCTCTTGGAGCTGACATACATACTAAATGTTTTGATGGGTACAGTTAGCACAGCCAAAGGAAACCATGAATTGACACAGGGAATATGGGCTTAGGAGACTTAAGAACAGGAACCTTCTATCACCAGCTCTTTGACGTTCTTGGTCTTCTGTTTCAAGCAACTGAATGCTGTATGCCAACAACTTCCTTTATCAGTATTTTCTTCATGGAGGTTTTTGTCCACCAGAGAGGAAAATATGTCTGAGATTTAAAGAAGTCTGTGCTTTAACAATTTAGATAAAATATGCTAGCATGCTTCTCTGTCTTTTAAATACCACCTAGCTCAAGCTACCGCTCACTGTCCAAGTAATAGAGTATGATGCACAAAAATAAACACCTGTATTTTCACCATATTTTCCACCATATACAAGAAATCCCGGGAAAAGCAAGAAGATGGATGGAGTTAATATATGTATTTGCATGGTTGTATATCTGTATATATGTGTATTTGTGTAAGCAATTTGCTTACACAAATCACCTTTTTTCTCACTTGAACCTAGCTTTCATTTAATGGGCATTCTATTTTATAACTTTACAAATGTTCTCGTTATTAAGACACTTGAATTGTAAAAAACAAAACAAAACAAAACAACGAAAAAAAATTGAAGTAGTTGTCACTTTCATGCATTAGATAGCTTTAATCTTCTGGTTTAAGCTTTAGATTTTAAAAGAAGTAGAAAATAAATCTTCTGAGAAGGTCATAGTGTTTGACAGGGAATGCAATACACTTAAGCTAAAGATGTTGAAACAAGATGCAAACCAACCATTTTCAATTAGAAAGCTGAAGATACGGAAGTGTATATAAAATAGCTAAACACCTGAGAAAGGAATTGAAATCTGCAGTTCAGCCAACAACTGAGTTCAAACTGTCGATGACATTATGCAGAGGCTGAAAACAGTGACAATGCTACAGAGCCTTCCCTGAATTCTTGCCACAAAAGGGTTGTCTGATAAGGATGGAGCAGGGACGTAAGTGCATAAAGCTGAATAAGACAGTAATGACTGAAAAGCAGAAACTAGAACTTAATAGTTCATGCCTGAGGGACAGTACAATGCCTATTTGAAAGATTAATTATCTGAAAAAAAAAGATTGAGTGAGTATGCAGATGCCCCGAAGCACAAAGAAGAAAGCACGAGAAGGTAGTGATGCATTAGCCAACTTTGTAGAAGAGGGTTCTCTGTGTAAGCAACTTTCAAGATAGTAAAACAAAAAAATGGTCTATGAAATATGGCTGTGCACTTCCCCCCATCTCCCCTTCTCATGACTGTTTCACAAAATCACATATAAGTGTCCAGCAAAGACTTTTTCATTGCATTCATTGGGCAGCATTAAGCCATTCCTTCTGCAATACTGAGTGGCAGTAGGTATCACCACAAACCTCTATGTGGCAGAAGCAAACAGTTGGGTGTTAATAGCAGCATATCAGCAGTTGATCTGTAATGAGTTCCCTAGAGTACCCACTTCCCAGCACTGTAAATGCAGAAATTTGCATGTTGCTCAATTAATATGTCATTCTTTATTTATGTTTGCAGCCTTTACTTATTTTACATCTATGACTGATGATGTAGATATAACAGTACAACAAAGACATTAGAAATACCAGATGGGTGGGTGGATAAAATCAGATTATCATTGCTGTCATTGCCATCACAGTCCAACCAGATACAGTCTGATCAAACAAGAAATCCACTTCCACTTAATTAGCATATCGTCACTGTACTATACTTTATTGGGAGGTACTGGTGTGTCCCCTGGCATAATTTATTAAGATGAAATACTTTGAGTGCAGGCTTCATCTACTCTTCTCTCAGTATGCTGGGACAGTCAGCCAGACAACATTAGTATTTTTTGTTTGTCCTCAGTCAGTGTCTGCATCAAAAATCCATCAAACTCCTGGTCTGTCTTCAATGATGGCTTCCATCAATACAAACCCCCTCCCAAAATAAGCCCAAAAACCCCACCAATCCAAACACTGTGAATGAGCAACTAAATGGTATTAACATGCAAAGCTGTATATAAAATGATACCAGGTTTTAGCACCAGCGTATGCCATACTTCCTAATCTAAATCTTGGCAAGCGTGCTAAAAAATTGGTCATAATGTACTATCATTTCTCAGGATATATCATAATTTTTTCCCCATGCAACATGGTTTGGTTTTTTTAACTCTATGGCTAGTGGTATAAGCTAGGCATAAGGGGTCCTTTAATAGAGATTTATGTGGTTTCTCTAATGCTTTAATCTTTGCTTCCATGATTTCCTCTGTATCACATCTTCCTGTTAGAAACCTGTCAACTCAGCTCATTCATTTAATTCTCACATTCCCTATGATGTGCTATGATCCTATGTATGCTTTATAAATTGGATGTATGAGAGAGAGATATTTCCTCAGAAGGGCTTGAAGAGAGCTTTTATATCAAGCAGAAGATTATTTCTGTCTCTGTAGTTACAAATATGTACCCTCCATTTTCTAATACATCTAGGTAATGCATCTGGTTCATACTAAATGATGCAGTAAATTTTTTCTCAAATATTCTAGGAAACTTTCCAATGTTACCCCTTTCCCTTTCTATCATAAATATTTATGTATCAACTTGTCTGAAATACAGATCTACCTTAGGCTAAAATTGTCAAGCCAAATAAATCAATTTAATTGAGTTTTTCTGCATTAAAAGGTATAATAATTTTTGCTTTGCACTAGTTCTGTGTATATGATAATGCATTTAATTCTGTATGTGAACTTCTGTAAATATGTTGTCTAAATGTATTTCAGAACTGTCTACCTCTTCATTAGACACAATATGACCCATTTTTCTGTTAGCAAATGCTTAGAAGGTGAGGATTTGATTATTTGAATACTAAGCATGTGCCAAGCTAGCAATATAATGCTAGATGCAGTGGACTCAATCAAAGCATCAGCTGTATGAAACTGCTTAAGCAGGTGTTGCACCCATCTCACTAGAAATCAATAGAAAGAACAATGTGTGGAGATAGATAGCACTCATGTTCAGAGCAAACATACCAGTGAAACATACAAGGAAACATCAACAACAAAAAAAAAAAAAAATTCTGGGGAAAATACTTTCTTTTTGCTATAGTTCTAGAGTACTGAAGATGTTGAGGCTCTAGGGCTTTTAGGTTTCCTAGGGAAGATGTAGGGCCAAAACATATTCAATATTTACATTGGCAAAGCTAGCAAGAGAGTTCTCCTGTAAAACTCCTTCACTTAACTTTTCCACTGTGCATAACACTGTTCATAGGCTTAAAGAGACAGATGTATAACTACCATGTGTTAAAGCTGCTACAAGTGGGCATTAATAAAATAAATATGAGCTGCTAAAAAAAAAAAAAAGTCCCTGCTGTAGTTGCGAAACAAAAGGATATTTATTGAGTAAAGGTACTTCTTCAGCAATTCATCATTACATGCCTTGGCTTTGCTAAGTACTTTTCCTAAGGCTGCTGAGTAAAGCAAAATGACAGTACTGCTGAAAGGGAACCCATAGGAGAATTAGCAGATCCACCTACACACTACATTGATGGCCCTGCCTAATATAGAGTACGTTTGTTACCCTAAGTAGATGCCCAAATATCAAAAGCTAGATGTAATAAGATCTGATTTTTCTTCCTGTGAAAACTAATTTGGTTCAATTTGGGTTCAATCCAAAAGTTTGAGAAAATGATGAGAGCTAGAAAACTCAGTCCGCTATTTCTCCCTAATGCATTTTCAGTCATACTTGGGTATCCAGCCCTCTTTATACTCACAGAAATTGGTAACTGTTTTGATACTGCTCATGTTTTAGTTAAGTTAGTAGGACAGTCTCAGTTTTTTTCAAGAGAAAACCGTGTATGATAAGCTTTGGGGTGGTATTAGAACCTCTTCAGTAGTAAAAAAAAATTTTAAAAATTTATTGCCAGCTACCAGTCAAGACAATACATTACAGGTTTGTATCTCTTTTTTCCAAGTTAATGGTTCTGTTTTCATAGCATCAAAATATGAGTCAGTTGTGCAAATCCAACTTTTCCTTAGGTTTTTCCATGATAATTTTTATAACAAATATGTGAAACTGCTGCACTGAAGTTCACTTTTTCTCACTCTTTTCACAGATATATTTTTTTTACTCCCCAAAATCAGACAATAAATCATGGAAAACTCATGCACTGAATTTGTTGTTTCTCTTTTTTTAGTTCAACATTCAGAAAGTATGCAATAGCATTAGACTATGAATTCTCTTCCTCTTATGCTCCTTTTCAGTTACACATCTCCTTCAGATAATTTTTTCCACACCAACAATATACACATGTATGAATTTTTTGACAGATTTGATAATGACCTTAATTTCAGTAACATAAATAAACATATTAATGATAAGACAGCAGATACTACCCTACCACTTGCTAACTCAGCATAGAAAAATGCAATCATAGATAAGAAACCAAGCTTTATCCTATCCTCAGTAGCACACTACACAAATGCTAATAAATAAATAAATAACCCTCTAAGAAATACGATGAAGTAAAATCTCTGAATTCCAAAAATGCATTTCTAGAGTTATTAAAAGGTAATATATGCTGCATGAAGATAATCTGCTTATCTCACTCTCTCCCCTGCTTTTTTAAGTGAATCCTTCAGCAAGCTTGGCTTCAAACATGAGACTCATAGATTTTGTTGGGAATAAATCTACTAATTTTAAACATAAGGTGATGAGAGCAATATATCTAATTGCATTTACTTTGAACATTATAAATGAACTGTTAGAACAGTACTGACGTTTAAATTCAGCAATCTGTCATAAGCTTTAGTGAGAATGGTTATAGGGGTTATATTGCTTTTTTTTATATACATACTGTTCTGAATTGCAGGGAGTATTAAATTAATTTCTTTAGTCATATACCTCTCTTCCTCATTTAATACTTGAGTTATATGCCTTCACCTTACAAAAAGGTGAGCAGTAAAAAAATCCTGCCCTTATTTGCCAGCTACAGTCCAGAAAGATCCAAAACATTTTGAAGTCTTACAGGGTTTTTTTTCAGATAAATGTCTTTAAAATATCTTCAACATCACAAAAAGAGAACAGTGTAAGGAAATACATCAAAGTACTTCCACTGAACATTGTGCCCAGTTCCTATGGGTAGTGCACTAAATCAGAAGGTGGATACCAGGGTTGTTCTACCTGGGTAATGGCATTGGACCTAGGCTATGATTTTGCTATCCTAACCCTCTGTTTAAGAAAGTGATCATGGATCATAACTAGAAATGGCAGGATTAGGTTTTTAATGCCTGCAAAGCTCACTGAAGGTAAGTGTTCACCATGACTGTGTTCTACTGATTGCAAGGGTCTTATTAAAGTACAACCAGACACTGAAAAGAGATTGAGTGTTATTGTCCCTGTCAAATAGTGCCATAATGGTGAGAAGAGAAATATATAATGTCTTTAAAATATTAGACTGGAAGTAATAGCCCTTCTGTTAACTTTATTCATTCTTACTAGTTAAGTGTGGGCTTTCCCCAGCTCAGTAAGACATATTTTTTTTTGCATAATGTTTAACTCCTCATATAAAGAATTGATTTTTCATGTTAGAATTCTCCCCAATACTTTGTAAGCATATTCCTCTCATCCTCCCACTCTCCCAGATGTTTCAGCTATAAGTAGAAGTCCATGGTTCCCAGCAGCAACCTTGAACATCAAGCTGATTTAACAGACTGCCACTACCTCGAGTAGGAGATTTTACTCCTTCTCCCCCACTTTCTTTTCTCAGTTCCACACCCCTGCTCTTATTTTAAGTCTGGTGCTTTTCAGAATCCCCTAAGAGCTAATCTAGTGAAATAAAAAAAAAAAAAAAAAGTTAAGTGGAGGGGCTAGAGATGAATACAGTCATACAGTCATAGAGGCTTCTAATTCTTTTCAAGTTGATTTCAGGGACCTGACAGGACAACATGAATAGGACTTGGGGGTTGGTGTGCAGGAAGGTAAGGCTTGTGAAGGGAAAAGATGCAAAATATTCCCTCTTGTTGGCAGAGTCATTACGTCGTCTTGGCTGCTCATGAAAACACAGATGTTGATTTCCATGACCTATTTCTGTGACCTGCCACAATCCCCTTCCTGTGAATGGGGAAATTTCAAAATATCTCTATAACCGGCACTGTCAGTCAGAAACTGAACTATAGTAAAGGTATGCTTATTCTAGCTTTCTAAGTATGGCAGAAAAAGGAACATAAAGGCACCTAGATGTGCATTATTTCATGCCAATACACACTTCTGCAAGCTACAGTTTTGGCTCTTAGGACCAAAACAAGAAAAACTCTTTTTTTACCAAATAATTAGTTGTCTTTTGAGACCTATGGGTCATTGAAGTCAATGATAAGACTAAATCAAACACATTTGCTTCATTTGGTAGTGTAGACATACAGTGTGTCAAGACAGCTAGATCATTTATTGTCCTTCTGTATTTAATGGGAAGAAGTGTCTTCAGAATGCTATTTGTTTTCCCTATGTCAGGGGAAAAACGCTCTGTGAAAAACTTCATCACTTCCCAAACAACACAGAATAATTCCACGTGGTATGCTCAGGTAAGATGCTTAGTTTTCACAAAATTGAGGTTATTATATATAAGTTCCCCAGCTTCTTCTTAGGTGTCTCAGATTCCCTGTGTGGCACTCAGTTGACCTCAATACCTTCAGCGTTTATGTATCATCAACTGGAATCCATAAGCATAAAACTGACATTTCCTCAAATTTCCACGCCTTACTCCAGTTCTCCAAACTTTCACATACCCACTAACCACAATAGCTAGGATCAAGCCCAGAAAATAAGACATGATAGAGGTATTCACAAATCAATTATGAAAGATAAAAATATCTTACTTGAAAAAGACCTTTACTAAAGGTTTATACATGTGCTTGTAATGTCAATAACTACTATTTTATTTAAATTATTTTAATTTCCTTTGTTTTGTTTCAGAGACTATATAAAAATAAATCTCTTGACACCGTGTCTTCATTGTGTGCATATCCTTTCTTTCAGTTTAAGAACTATATGGCAAAGTGAATCTTCACATCAAAGAGTATGTGTAATAAACTTCAAACACTACTATATGTCAATTCAGGCTAAACACACATGTTCAAAAGACAATTTGAATTGTACTGTCAAAGATTTTAGCTGAAACATAGGCTACACGAATATTTAAAGAACACAAGATGCTAGTAAATACAGTGGAAACCTGGAACTTCCCAGTGATTGCAGATTGAAGCAAAGCTCTAGTGTGCACTTTAGGATAATTAACGTAATGTAGCAGTAGAAAGAAATACAATTGAAACACTGGGAAAAAAAAAAAAGTCTGTTATGTTCTTGAGGCATTTGGAAGTCATCTACACATGGTTTCTTGACCCTTTTTCTGTATTTCTGGAAAGGCACATAACTAATTAAACATACTGTTAAACAAGACCAGTAACTGGCTTTATGGTTAGTAAAGTACCATTAAAAATCTAGATTCCAAGCTTCAGCTTATAGCTAGCTCACTGACTGTATGAGATGTTTGCTTTGGTTCACCTTATTTCACCCTAAAGCAGAATAATTATTCCCAGGGCATAGTGCTTCCCAGCACAGTTTGGGGAATTAAGTAATTGACATTTGTGATGGGTTACATTCCTCAAAGTATACAATATACTGTTAATGTGATATATTATTATTCCACTGAGTGATTCCATTGACTGATGGCAGGATGCACAGCCATGGAGAACTCTTCAGATCCATGTCTCTCCTGAGCAATTAGGTGTCAGCACTGATTGTAATTTTTTTTTTTTTTTTAATCTCCATTTGGTAAAATAATTATGCATTTTCCTTTCACATGTAGATCCAGTTATTATGATCGAGGTCTTTATTATTTTTAGAGTGGATAGCTTCAATTGGCATTGGCTTAGACTGACACACAGAAGTCAAAGGCATGGTATAATAGGCAATGTCAGCACTGTGGTGTTCAGAACACAGGAGAGCAGACACTGATTATGAGAAGATTCCACCTTCCCCTGAACTACAGTCAAGAGTATTAAGAGAAGTCAAAAAATGTAGATAGCAGAATAGGTCACAATTTTTAAAGTACTCCTTATTTCTCTTTGGTTGGAACAGCTACATTTTACTAGTGTAGCTTTTTATACAGCAAATTCTTCCTACTTGATATTTTGTAAAAGAGGGCTGTTGACATAGACCTCTCTTAAAGCCACATACTGATCTTTTGAACAGAGAAAGATGTAATACTCCAAGTAAACAAGAACACTCTAAATAAGTATCTCCAAAACCCAGTATATTTGAAATGCACCTAAACTGCACAGTGCAGAGGTGTGTCATAATAACCAAGAGGTTACCAGGTACTTTGAGTCCGGTATAGGCTTAGCTCTGAATAGATTTATTTGTGGAACAGAGATTTTGAAGCTAAAACCCTACAAACATCTCATTACCACACACAAAATTATTCTGATAATTAACCTGTCTTTGGTGAGTGAGTTTAAGTGGCTCCATGAGGTGGCAATATGTGGTGGTGACAGCCTTCAGGATGAAATCAATATCTGAGGTCTTTTTTTTTGGATGTATATCAGGATATATGATCTAGTAACACATATATAGATATTACAATTTCTACATAGTCACAAACTGTGAAATCAAATTGACTGAATTTTTCCCTTATTGAATATTTAGACATGTAGACAGTCCGCTACTTTAAAAAATGTGCTCAATACTGTGTCATAATGACTACTAATACAATCCTAATAATACCATTCAATAGCTGTTTGCTTATAATTCTCAATATTTTGATATGCTAAATGTAGCCCTTCATACTCTAATCAGGTAGATCACCTCATTTTTCATCACAGGTGCCCTTTTATTAATTCATCTCTTAAAAAGGAGAAATAAAAAAGCAGCCAGAATCTCTATTGCTCATTTCCTATCCACTTCTTTGCACAGGCCAGTCTGAAGTCACATTGGACAGAGACAATCAAAAAAGTTTTGGGATAAACAACAAAACCCAAGTAACTCCATTCACACTATGAGGCTAAGAATCTTCCTGTTGCTGTGTGCCTCCAGATTCTGTTGCATTATGTCCCGAGGGGACTCCACAGTTTGTGCTCCCCATTCCAGATTGTAGGCTATTCTTTTCATCCTCCCAGTACCACGTTGTCTGAAAAAGTCCAAGACGAGTAAAAGTAATAACACTAGGAAAGTAATATCTAACTTTCCTAAAGTAGTAAGTAATGCACTCAGGTTTGCTACCCACACACATTCTCTTTTCTTTGCCCAGGGGGATACAGATTACTTTCTGCACATCAGCTAGAGCAGGAAGAACAAAGGGCACTCCCTGTTTTGCCCAGAAAAGTCTGGAAGAAAAGGCACAGTAGAACTGAAGTCCAGCTGTCCACAAGTGTGGGTGCTGGAAGGAATCAATACCTGAGCATTCCTCAGCAGGTGACCATCAACCAAGGGGTGCATAACTAACCCAAGCTTTTCAAGGAGAGTTATGGAGAGGATGTATGCTTCACCCCTTGACCTTACAGCACCTATGCAGAGGCTGAGGAAAGGATGTTTGATCCTGTCAATAGACAAGGATCACACTATTATTTTATGCATTCATAGTCATTGTATCTTGTCTACATCTAGCCCATATCCTGGGCTAAGTTATAGCAGTTGCTATAGACTATTGCCCAATGACCCTTCCCTAGCAGAGAGGAGGGGTGAGGAAAAGGAATGAAGGCTCATGGGTTGAAATGAAAATGAATTTGATGCAACAGCAAAACTAATACCAGTGTGAGTATAAAGCATACGAAGCTATACTCAGTCCAGTGAATGCATGGCAGTCACAATAAACTGGAAAGCACTCCTGAGCAGCAGAATGGTAAGTGAGCCCCTCCAGGATGGGGGAAAGGTAGAAGAGGAACCCCTATCCTCATCAAACTTCCCCCTTTATAGTGTGTGTGATGTTTATGGTATGGGATACACCTGTTAACCTTCTCAGGTCAGCTGTCCTGGCTGACTTGAAATTGCTGATGGCCTGTATATCATAGCTGGCTTATGATTATATACCAGCAAAACTAGGAGAAAGGGATAGAGGGGGGAAAAAAAAAAAGGAGAAAATTTAAATTTTTTCATTACACTTGAAATTTATCTCATTCAGGACTCAACCCAATATCATATACTTGCTGCTTTTTCTGTATCATTGCTGAAATTACTTACAGGATTTTACTGAAATAGGAGTTAACACGCACAGAATATATCAACAGAGTGTGATATGAGGTTCACAGACTAAATGGAGATTTTTTTTCTGATAGCAGCCCCATCCCTGTTAACAGGGGTTTTGTGGTTACTTTATACCAGAGGGAGATGGATAACAGAAAGTATTTGAAAATTAATTTTAAAAAGAGATGTATTTATACTATGAAAAAAGTCTTGGCATTAAGATTTATCCCAAAGTCTATGAAAATGTCAGGAATTTCCTCCCTGATTACCCTGTTCATTTGTTCAGGCTCTGGATGAACAAATAACAGAATTAAAAAAATTACAGAGGACTCAATCTAATGACAAGATCCAGACTTATAGTGCTAAGAATGCAATGTGGGTACTATTTCTTGATATGTTTATCAGTAACACTGATGTGATATATAATTGAAAGAATGCTTTGATCTGTAAAGAAAAACATAAAAATTATCTTACCACTTATTCATCTACTTACTAAAAATATCATAAAGAAGGGGTTTTAAACAATTCATCACTAGAAAATTGGCTGTCAGGGAATACAATAATCACTTTCAAGAAGAACAATGTACTTATTAAAAAGTGTAAATTGCTTCTACATCACAAAATTTTATCCATGTTGGTTTGAAAATACTAATCTTTCATGGGCACTTTTCTAACAATTACAAAATTACCTTTACATAATATATTCAAAAATACAAAGTCTTTTAAAAGAAGCAATTTAAAATTTGTTCTTAATTGAAAATATATATTGAACTTATAGAAGACCGTATTTTCTCCAAGCTGTAGATCTCACAACATGCATTAAATCCTTTCTGTCTGTGGCTCCTGCCTTCTGAATTGCAATATCATTATTTAATTGTTCAAAATATATATTAAAACAACTAACATGACCTGTATAAAATGGTAATAATCTATTCCAGTGTAAATTGACTCCCAGAAGGAAAATAAGATTCCTCTTCAAAAGGCAGAAAAGTACAAAATAATAAATATAACGCCTTCACATTTTCTCCCGGGCACATGCTAAATTTGAACCTTTTATGTGCTTAATGGCCAGCACAACAGGTGTGATTTCTAAGCACTATCAGAATCAAAATTAAAGTGAAAGTAATATCCTATCCTGACACCTTTAAGTTCTTTAAGATTCATGCCCATTTGAAGCCAGAGGTCTGGTTCCCTTAGGCACATCTCAAAATCCTTGCCTTAAGTATTTCTGGATCAAAGGACCTTGCCTGACAAGGATGTATACGTTGAGCAAGCTATTGATAAGAAACTAGTAATTAAATGATACAGGTGAAACAGAATGATTATGTAGAGCATTTAGTGGTTCATCAGACACTCAAACTAATGTGTAAAATTTGCATTAAATCCCACACTTCTGATAGTTTTAATTCTATGTCTCAAGCTCATTTTTGCTGGCAATATTCTCACTTCAGTTTTAAGTTAATGTGCTTTGGTCATGGGAGTTAAAAAAAAAAAAAAGGCAGCAATTTTACAGCACTTTATAGCAAAGGACTGGATTGTGGTGCTGGAATCCTTTAACCTTAAGGTTATTGATATACAAACCCTGGTGGGCAGTATAGTAATATTAAATGAAAAAAACAAAACAAAACAAAACAAAAACACAGAGATAATCTGCTTCAGGAGGAAAGGACTGAAGTGTGTCTAAAATCTATAATTAAAGAACAGAAAGTAAAGAAAATATTGATATTCTTTCTCAGGGTCCTGCCCAAAGCTATCGAAAGGTTGGAGTCATAATTCGGTTTTGTTTCAAAGCCTATAAATGGTCAGTGTCACAACTGCATGATAAAGTACAAAATTGAGGCTTTTGCTTGTTGTACTATTTTTCTACAAGATTGAACTTGAAACAGGTCCTGTTACTGCAAACACCATGACAGGGAGGGGTGTTCCAGAATAATTTTTCACCTCAGCTCCTTCAGCTGCATGAAAGACATTGCACAGAGCCTGTATTGTAATTTTGCTTTACTTGCATACAGAAATGGCTTAAAAGAGAGTGTGAAGAGGGACTGGACTAACTAGTTAGATTCATGGAGATCAAACCTTGCAGACATTTGCCCATTTTTTCCCTCCAGAACTACAAGAGGATTTGAAGAGGTAGTGTTTGAGGGAGTCTGGAGTCTCCCTTTTTTTGCATTCCTGACGTCTGTTCTGCGATCCCATGTCTACTCCTTTGCATCAGCTGAGGGATATCAGTTGCCTCAGGGAAAGCTATATAAAATCTGATTAACTAAAAGAGAAATCCAAACTGGAATAGATATAAAGTAGAATTATTAGGATGGTCAAGGGACCTTAAACACCTCTGAGGGAAGACAAAATAATGGGTTCATTTAGCTTAGCCAGATACAGAGAGACATAAAGTATGTTACACACATTAGAGTGTAATCGCCACGTAAGTTAAACACCACTGTGGAAAACTGGGAACAGAATTACCATATGCAATTTAAAAAAACCTTCTAAACCTCAGATGAAAGAGGTTTTCTTCTGAAACAACCTGACAGTAGTAGCAATGAGAACAAAATATAAAAAAAAACCACTGCTGGATTTTAAGATGGAGTTTATGACTAGGTCATTAAAATGCCTTATACTAGCAGACTGCTTTTGCCAATTCTGTTCTAATCCTCTACCTCATGTTCCATTAACCCAAAAGAAAAGGTGTTTTACAGAGACTGGAAGAAGCCACAATGAGAACAGGTAGTAGTGAGAAAGTCTACCTGGTACCATCACTACTATGGAGAAGAAAAGCACTGGTGTCACTGGGGAACTGCTCATCCACGAGGTGAGGTGTGGTGAACAGGTATGCCCAGATAATCAGTAATAAAGACACAGTTAAAGCACCTCTCCCTCTCCCTCAGACAGTAAATTTCTTCCTGGCAGGTTATGGGCTTCATGTCATTTTTGAGAAGCAACAGCAATTCCAGTTGCTTAACACTTCATCAAATGAAGAGAGACTTTTTTTTTTTAAGAGATACAATTTTAAAGTGCTGGCTGTGTATAATTGTGCATACATCAGAGGCAGCAACTTGTTAGCATAGCCAATGGCAGCCTAATAATTTTCCAGTAGCAAGGAAAAGCAAAAACCCTTCAAACAGAACTTTCATGAGAAAACTTAACACAGCAATCAATAATGACAAGGAAAATATAGTAAATCGGACAACAATTTTTAAATATAAGCACGTGTGAACTGAAGGTCTTGTGCTTTAAAAAATCTACCACAAAATGCATATTTTTACTGTCTAGGAGGTCTGAGTCTTAAGAGATAATCAGGTTTATATGAGATCCAGATTCTCAGTTATGTAGGTGATAGAGATTTTTGGTTATTGCAAAGCAGAATGGTAAAAGGGGAAGGTTTCTTTTCTAGAAATCACATATCTTACTCTCTCTTCATAACCTTTCATTGCTAGTCACTCTCATTATTAGGTAGTTAGACAAGGTAAACAAGTATCACCCTACAGGAATCAATTACATGAATTATCAAATATAAATATGTATATTTAATACATTTCTAAAATTATGGACTATTTTTCAAAACACATTTCCTGGAGCATCTTGGGCATTCAAAAATGTATTTTTCTATGATTTTCTTCTCTATTGTGTTCTGAATACAGATGTTACAGATTTTAATTCCCATGTGGAGGTAATTCCAGCTTCTAAATCAACATTTGCCTACATTTCCCAGTCTTTATTCATTGTCCCCTTATTGTTCTCGGTTTTCTACTGATAATTTTGTTTTGAAACTATTATTTTTCTACATTTAATGTGCCTAGATTGCAGGGAGTACTTATATTCATCATACAACTGGAATCATAGATTATAAAGGTAAATGCCTGTAAGGGACATGCTAGATTTAAATGTTAACTGTCCTGTTACTTCGTGCCAAGCTTAGGAGCATTGTGTGTTGCCTTGCTTAAGGCCCTTAATGATCAGTTCTAACAATGTGAAACTGCCCCCTAAATAGCCATAAAATGTTCCCACTTAGAGGCCTTTCTTTACAATCATACAAATCAGTGCCAAAGTTTAATAGATTCAGTGGAATACAAATACATCCTTGATTTTTCTTTTCAAGATTGAAAATGGGAAAAAAAATAAATCTAATGGATGAAAACATCCATGGATTAAAACAGAAGGAAATATTTGTAGTACTCAGAAAGATAACAGAAGCCTAAGCCCTATCTTGTATTAGATGCTAGGAAAGATTTTCCCTACAGCTGGGAGATGCGAACCATTCTTTGACAAAATCTGATAATTTTGATGAGTTCATGTGGAATAATTTTCAATTAAGATTTTTCATCCTAATGGGGCTACTTACTCTACTATGTGAAATAAGCATTTGTTTTGAAAAATAATGTATCCTTTTGCAGTTTTTTTTTTTTTTTAATGGATAGAAAAAGAGAGATTAATTACATGTTTCTGAATACATATTCAGACATGTTATAATCAAAGCAAAACATTTAGAGTAAGAGTGGAAACCAGGACTGAAGTGTAGCCCATGACATAGTGTACAAAAAATTAAATGCAAAACTTTTTCAAGTTCATTTTTCCTCACAATGCAGCATAATTAAGTTCTGCAAGACTACCAGGCTGTAGTCTACTGGGTGTTGCCATCTGCCACTTGCTGGAGTATTTCAATAGAACTACTTCAAGAAAGATTTTTTCAATAGGTATTTCATTAAATTATAACATGAGGACATCTGGACATATTCCCATTAGCAAATTTTTTTTTAGTTTATTAAAAAATATAATGGGTTGCACACATAACAAATTTCATTGATGCCTTTTATTTTGGACTTTGCAGTTACAGACTCTCATGCTTCCATGGTTCTTTGCTGAAAATAATGTAAATTCTAGCTTTTGTCTGAGAGATCCAGCAGTAGCTGGAGCCAGTAGATCCAGTAGAATCTGATATTCATAAATCAGACTAGAGGGAAAACATTGGGAACACCAAAATGGAATGCCAGAAATGCATTACTAACCATACTGGCTTTTGCCTCTGTCTCAGATTTTTTAAAAAGTTAGAGTGAAGCTTTGTTCTTCTAAAAGTGAAACGGCGTCTAAAAGAACACATGAAAAAGAAACATTTTACTGCTGGAAAATTACAGTAATTTCTTCTACATGTGCAATAGGTTCCATATTTTTGATTTGTTGTCCTGCACTGCCAGTGCACACATTTACACCTGCTCAAGGAGGATCTTAGACCATAACCTTGCACAGGCTAAAATCTCCACAGATTAGATATTTGGCAATATCAGGAAAGTGTCAACTTAGCCTTTCTCACATTGTTTACCACATTTCTGTCTCTGGGTCCCAAACTCTGCCAATCCTTTGGGCACTGTCCCTTGCTCAGCAATCATCAACTCCTTCCTATTTCTTTTAACACCACCACTTCTGCTGGCAGATCATTGTTGTTAGCAGAAATCCAACAGATCTCCAGACATCTAGGAAATGTAGGCAAATGGCCAGGACACATATTCCTGTCAGCACTGGCAGATGTACATATCCCTTCTCTAGATCCCTCAGGCTTCCAAGGACTAAAGTCCTAAATATTTTGTTGTTATGAGAAAACCATTCCTTCCTTTCAGCCATGAGATCACATGTTCTTTTCTATTTACACATCTTTTTACTTTTTTCTTTGTTCCCCTCTCTCATTCTGTTGCCTTCACCAGCACATTGGGAATTAATAACATGAACTGGGGATGTTCCCACATGGAATTTTCATGCTTGCAATCTGAACATAACTGATCGGGGAGCAGAAATGCTGATGCAGCCTATGCTTACTTGGAAAGGAAGAAAGTAGCCAGGTGTATCAGTCTGTATTAGCTGCTAAGAGGCACTGGAGCTATTCAGCAGCCAAAATTTGAGGAAACAGCTAGCCACAAGGGAAAAAACAAATTAATTAAACACATGTCAACTGTACACCCACCCACCCACCCACCCACACAAAAAAACCCAACTAAAAACAACAACATAAACAAGCACACCAAAAAATGCCAAAACAAACAAACAAAACACCAAATCAAAAGAGAGATAAAAAGAAATGGTCTCTCTAATTGAAAACTAGAGATATTACACAGGCATTCCTCAAAACCTACACATTTCTCCAGCTATTCAAAATTACAAGTCTACTCTAGGAAAAAAAACAGATAATCTTCTTTCAACAAAACCTGCCTTTTTTTTTAATTATTTTTTTTAATTTTACCTTACCTTTATTCTATTTGTTAATCTGCACTATATCTTTGCAGTCTGTTCCATTCTTCTTTTCTATTCATTTTATGTCCTAACAGTCTCAGATGTCCAAAGAGATGTCAGTGCTGTAAGGCTCAGAATCCACCCCCTAAGCCTTAAGCACTCAGTGCTGCAGTGGATCATACAGGATTTATACGTGAATTGTGTATCTCAGAACAGGGTTAAAAAAGATCTGTATCTTGGATACAGAGGAGCTGAAATTAACATATCACACTGCTGGGAACATGGCATGGCTTAAATCCTACACATCTCTAATGCTTAGGTAGTGAAAGTCATTTCTCCTCAACATTTTCCATCCCAAAGCCTCTAGAAAAAAAAGCTCTTCTCCACATGACCCTGCTTTTTCAAAACGTGAGCAGATCTTGCTTCTGACTTTCAAAAGGACAGAAAAGATGTCCCTGGCGCCTGATGCACTGTTTTAACTAATTGATCTGAGCTTAGAGCAGTCCTTCAGGAAAATCTAACTTCTGCTTTCTTTTAGGACTGAAGGTATTTCAGTCTTCAGTATTTCCATGTAAATACTTTTAAAGTGTGCTTGGAGTTTTCTCAGTCACCACTGCTGAAGGTGAAAGTAGGGGAAACATAAGAGACGGGAGAATAGAAGATGGATTTATTTATACATCTAGGGAAGAAATTATATTGTTTCAGGTGCAGAGAAGTTTTTCTGCAACCCTGCTGCCAAGGCAAAATGTCCATTGGAGCAATGATTCCATGGTGTCTGCATTTCATGAGTATTAGACAAAAAACAAGTTTAAGCATTATGGACATTAGAGGCAGAGGAGAATATATGTTACAAAATTCTCATGTGTTGTGGGATAAAGGGGACATTTCTTTGCTCAGGTGAATTTAAGCAAACCAAATGCATATCTTCAGTAAAACAGCAATTACAGAACAGTTAAAAAAACATGAGCTTTTTCACACTGTATGATAGGAACCTCTGTTCTAATCCTAGATCTACTGTGAAAACTACTGTGCTGCTGGAAGGCTACAACATAGTGGCCATTACTGAAACTTGGTGTGATGAATCCTATGACTGGAGTGTGACTATCAATGACTACAAGCTGTTCAGAAGAGACAGGAGTTGAAGGAGGGGAGGAGGTGTTGCCCTCTATGTTAACAAATGGATAGAGTGTGAAGAGATGTCCCTTAAAGAATAGCCACAGCAAGTCAAAAGCTAAGGAAGGGAAGAAACCTGAATAGCTGAGTCAAGACCTACTGGTCAAACTAAAAGGCAGGAAGGAACGGCACAGGCAATTCAGGCAGGGACAGGTATCTTGAGTAGAGTACTGGGACACTGTCCAGTTGTGTAGGGATGAGGTCAGGAAAACCAGGGCACCATTGGAGCTGAACTTGTCAAGGGATGCAAAGAATAACAGAATGGCTTCTACAGCTGTGTCAATGAGAAAAAGAAGGTTAAAGAAAACATAACCCCCTTATGATCAAGACTGACAAGCTGGTAACAACAGATGAGGAGAAGGCTGAGGTTCTCAACAACTTTTTTCCTCGGTCTTCACTAGTAACCTCTCTCCTCACACCTCGCAAATTGAAAAACCACAATGTGGGGACCAGGCGTACAAAGTCCCTCCCACTGTAAGTGAAGATCAGATTTGTGACCACCTGAGGAACCTGAACATACACAAGTCTATGGGGCCTGTGAGATGCATCCCCGAGTCCCGAGGGAACTGGCTGATGCAGTTGCCAAGCCACCCTCCATGATATTTGAAAAGTCCTGGCAGACAGGTGAAGTCCCTGAAGGGAAACATTGCACACATTTTTATAAAGGGCATATAGGAGGACACCGGGGTCAGCCTCACCTCTGTGCCTGGGAAGATCATGGAACAGATCCTCCTAGAAGCTCTGATAAGGCACTTGGAGGATAGGGACAGAGGTGATCAGAGCCAGCCAACATGGCTTCACTAAGGGCAAGTCCCGCCTGACCAACCTAGTGGCTTTCTACAATGGAGTGACTACATCAGTGGACAAGAGAGGAGCTATGGATGCCATGTATTTGGACTTCTGCAAGGCCTTTGACATGGTTCCCCCCAACATCCTTCTCTCCAAGTTGAAGAGATATGGGTTTGATGGGTGGACAGTTCAGTGGATAAGGAATTGGCTGGATGGTTGTATCCAGAGGGTAGTGGTCAATGGCTTGATGTCTAGATGGAGATCAGTGACAAGTGGTGTGCCTCAGGGATACATACTGGGACCAGTTCTGTTTAGTAACCTCATCAATGATAGAGAGAGCAGGATCAAGTGCACCCTTAGCGAGTTTGCAGACGACACCAGGCTGAATGCTATGGTTGAAATACCAGAGGGATGGAATGTGATCCAGAGAGACCCAGACAGCTTGGGGAGGTGGGCCTATGTCAATCTCATGAAGTTCAACAAGACCAAGTGTAAGGTCCTTCACCTGGGGTGGAGCAATCCTCGTTATCAATACAGGCTGGAGGATGATGTGATGGAGAAAAGACTTGGGGATTCTGGTGGACAAAAAGCTGGACATGAGCCAACAATGTGCACTTGCAGCCCAGAAGGCCAATCACGTCCTGCGCTGCATCAAAAGAAGCATGGCAATCAGAACAAGAGAGGTGATTCTACTGCTCTACTCTGCTCTGGTAAGACCTCAGATGGAGTACTGTGTACAGCTCTGGAGCCCCAACATAAGAAAGACATGAATCTGATAGAGTGGGTCTAGAGGAGGGCCACAAAAATCATCAGAGGGCTGGAGCACCTCTCCTACAAAGACAGGCTAAGGGAATTGGCATAGTTCAGCCTGGAGAAGAGAAGACTCTGGGGAAACCTTATAGCAGCCTTCCAGTATCTGAAGGGGGCATATGAGAAGGGTGGAGAGCAACTGTTTACAAGGGCATATAGTAATAGGAAGAGAGCCAATGGTTTTAAACTAGAGAAGGGTAGATTTACATTAGACATTAGGAAGAAATTCTTTACTATGATGGTGGTGGAAGAGTGAAACAGGTTGCCCAGGGAAGTGGTGGAGGCCCCATCCCTGGAGACATTCAAGGTCAGGCCTGATAAGGCTCTGAGCAACCCGATTTAGTTGAGGATGTCCCTGCTTATTCCAGGGGGGTTGGACTAGATGACCTTTAGAGGACCCTTCCAACCCAAGGCATTCTACGATCCTATGATCTCTTACAGTGTGTGTGAGAAACCGTAATTTTCTCACTAGGCCACTCTTCCATTAAAAAAGTACCTTAAACCATTCTATAGTAATAGATCACAGTCCTGAACAAAAAAAAAGTAGACTATCTGAAATGAATCTTTACAAAAATAAATCTGTTAATTTATAGTGTGTGCAAGGAGGTACAAGAAATGAATGTTATATTGCTTTGTTTGTGATAAGCAAACAAAACTAAGGTTGAATAAAACTGTCAAGAATTAAAATTGACCCTCCTAAAGGTTGCTTGTATGCATCCTTTATACTGTCAACATCTAAGCGGGATTTCGCCTCTTCTGTGTAAGAAGAAAAAGAGAGGAACAAATCCAGCAAATTACCAATTTAATGATTGCTTTTATGTAAATATATTAGCATGTGCACTCATGCACAAGAACGTACACACACTGAGTGGTAACAGCAACTATGCCTGCCACATAGACAAAGATGATGCCATTATTATTCATCTGCATTTAAAATGCGTTTGCCATTAATACCTAGAAGCTCCTCCAGGACTGACAGTTACTGATAGCACCGCCCTTCCAACAACACTCTAGATGTTTCCAAAGGTTTATAAGAAGCCCAGCCTTGCAGGGAATTATGTTCACAGCTTTTGATTTCTGAAAATTCTTCTTATACTTATGGCTATCTTGTGAACTTAAAAGACATAAAAGATGTGTTTGGTTAAAATGGTAATACTTACACTCTTGTGTAAGTTTTATTTCTGAATATCACCTTATATTGATCTGATAGAATTTTTTTTTTAATCTTCCATGGTGTTAGGAGTTTAATGAGGATTCAAGAAAAGACTGTCTAAACCCCAATGAATTTGACAGTAGCAAGCTGTGACATTCTACTACTTCTTGATATTCATCACTTTGCCTTTCTATATTTCAAACCAACAAGTGTAGCTGGAAAAAAAAATTAAACCAAAGTCAGGCGAATTATTGTAAACATAAATGTTATACCATATTCTGTCAATTTGCATGGCAAAAAGGAATACGGAACTATCACAGAGTCAGGACTAGGGTTCATTAATTATTGCAAAATGTTATCTCTGAATATTAATTGATTTTCTAAATTAATCCACATAGTTTCATATCCTTTTCAAGTATGCTTCTCATTAATATTCTAGCACTGAAGTTTGCTGCAGGTTAGAAACACTTTGTAGTTCTATGTGTGTTTCCTGTTCAAGGTCTGAATAAATAAATTGTAGAGGGTGAGATATTCATGGGAAGACTTTTAGGATTTTGTTATAAAAATCAGAGTTTGTAATTCTGAACACTCACAGTGGAAATCCAGATATCAATCTTTTATTGTTACGCCAGTCACTCTATACCATACAACCTATGTAAATGTGGTGAAGAGATTGCTGAATTGTGAAAGCATAAAACCCAGGAAAGTCATTAATGATGCATGCACCTACATATGTATTTATCTTTTCCAACTGAGGAACTACAGCCATCACACAGGCTCTGAGTGAATCCCCATGACAAAGTAGACCCACCTGAACAAATGAGACCTCATTGCATGCCCCCAGCTGAAACTGACCATCTGAATCCATTAGGAGCTAGATAATAAGGTAATACCTAATTCAGAAAGCAATAAATAGCCCCTGCTCAGGAGGAACAGAGTGCTCAGACTTCCAACACCATGTAGAAGCTGCAGTCTTGAGCAGAGAAATTGCCATGCCACATGTAAGAGGATCTGTTGGCCATGATGATGGTGAGCCTCCTCTTCCCAGGAATCATCTGGATTGGCTCATGTAAACTGCATGAGCAGAGCTGACGTGAATTGTGGGAGGTCTGTGTTTGCAGGGCAGATAACACTGCCCACCTGCTGTATTTGTTCAGCCAAACAAATCAGCTTTAGGTTGTGTCTCAGTGACTGCTGTGATTCTGCTTGAGCAGCAACCATACCAATCTTTACATGATGTCCAGAAAAGGATAGGCTGAAAAGCAGATAAAACACAGATGAAATCTGTAATTTCTGAAGTTGGTGGCTCAGTCCACAGAAGACTTAGAAAAGCTTTTTTTCCAGTGAGTGAACAGAAACCTGGAGCCTGGAAGAAAATTATCACAGGGGGTCAGGGGTTGGAAGGGACCTTGGAGTCCAACCCCCCTGCCAGAGGAGGATCATCTAATCCAGCACAGGTCACGCATGAATGCAGCCAGGTGGATTTTGAAAATCTCCAGAGAAGGAGACTCCACAACATCTCTGGGGAGCCTGTTCCAGTGCTCTGTGACCCTTACAGTAAAGAAGTTCCTCCTCATGTTAAGGTGGAATTTCTTGTGCTCCAGCTTACATCCATTCCCCGTTGTCCTATCACAGGGCATGAGGGAGAAGAGGCTGTCCCTTTCCTCTTGACACTCAGCCCTCATATATTTATAAACATTTATCAAATCCCCTCTCACCTCTTTTCAGGTTATTGTAGAGACTGAGGTGGTCTCTCCTAACCCTCCTTTTCTCTAGGCTAAACAACTCCAGTTCCCTCAATTGCACCTTGTAAGACTTGTGTTCTAGACCCTTCACCAGCTTTATTGCCCTTCTTTGCACACACTCTAGCATCTCAATGTTTTTCTTGTGGTGAGGGGATCAAGAATGAATGTAGTATTCAAAGTGCAGCCTCACCAGTGCTGAGAGGTACAATCACTTCCCTACACTCTCAAATTGAAACCTTCATGTCCTTAATAGCCCAGCTTAACTAGTGTGTACTTTGTCAAACTACACCTAGGTATTTACACAGTAGTTTTCCACATCTGAGCTAGTCATTCTGAGGCCATTTTACAATCACTGGAGAGAAAGAGTGAAGTAGACATCTTCTGTTTGAGTGCAATACATTTTGAAAATGTCTTATTTCCCTCCAGTGACTACCATAGGATGTCTAAGTAATGAGGGTCAATAAGCCCTCATAAACAGCTAAGTTACAAGCACTAAAATCTCTTAATGCTTTTACTGGACACTTTAAGTGGCTTTCTGTTCAACATACATCTGTTGAAGGCATTGTTCTTTAGTGCCAAGATAACTGCAAAGAGAGGCAACAAAGATGCTGAGGATGACAAATTAGCTCTATATTACAGAAGCAGATGTTAAAACATTGCTGCTAAAAGGCTTATATCTGCCTCTTTGTCTCTATATTCCTCAATTCCTGATGTGTAAAATAGTGACAATGTACTCCCCCACCTTTTAGGAAACTTTTTAGTATAAATATTGTAAAAAGAGCAAAAAAGTAAGAAAAACTCCACTGCTAAGTAGAGACAGAGAGATAGTAACTAGCCATTCTCTGTTGATAAGTTTGTCTGCTTCTCCTGAATTAAAATTAAAAGCCCTTTCAATCTTCAGTAATTAGAATGGTCTTTAAGAGGATGATAGAATTAGTAATTTTTTTTTTTTTTTCTATTTTTTCATTATAATAAGAGTTCAATCTGAAAAAGCATTCAAGCCCCGCTCCTCAAAGGTATTGAGATGAATAACTCACCTAGAAATCAGACAAAGCTTTCATTGTAGATCCAGGTCCAAGGTATTTTCATACAATCATAGAATGGTAGGGGTTGGACTGGACCTCTGGAGATCATAGAGTCCAACCCCCCTGACAATGCAGGAACACCTAGGGCAGGCCACACAGGAACAGATCCAGGTGGGTCTTGAAAGTCTCTAGAGAAGGAGACTCCACAACCTCTCTGGGCAGCCTGTTCCAGTGCTCTGTCACTGTCACAGTGAAGAAATATTTCCTCATGTTGAGGTGGAACTTCCTGTGTTTCACCTTGCTACCATTACCTCTCCACAGAGCACAACTGTGTCCTACCACAGAGCATAACTTAAAAGGGACTGCCCCCTTCTACTAGTGGGTCTACCCCTAACCTGTACTGGTACATGGTGTTGTTCCTCCCCAGGTGTAGGACTCTACACTTATTCTTGTTGAACTTCATTGGGTTTCACTTTGCCCAGCTACCCAGTCTGTCCAGATATTGCTGGGTGGCAGCACAGCCTTCTGGTTTACCAGCCACTCCTCCCTGTTTAGTATCATCAGCAAACTTACTGAGGATACACTCTATCCCTTCATCCAGGTAATTGATGAAGATGTTGAATAAGACCGGACCCAAAACTGATCCCTGGGGAACACCACTAGTTACAGATCGCCAGCTGGACTCTGCACCACTGATAACAACCCTCTGAGCTCTGTTGTTCAGCTCACGGATGGGAAGAATTTAGGAGAAGGGTGAGAGCACATTCTCACCAAAGAAGATAGCATCTCAGGCAAAAAGAGGGTAAGACCTACATCTGTGTATGAGTCTACTCTTAATGGAAAGAATAACAGGATACACTGTTTCCCCCCCCCCCCAAATTTCCAGCACCCTTTCAGCTAGAGCATTTTAGATCTAAAGGTTTTTAAGATGTATTCCTACCAACTCTCAATTGCCCTGTCTGTTAATATACATTTCTAGGGGTGATTTTATTGTCTGATATTTATGTTACCTTTTCAGAACACTTCTGGAATATTTCCTGCTGCCAGAATAGCAGGCTTCAAGGGAAAAGGTGTGTGCATCTGACCCCTTCCAGAATAAGATCAAACAGTTTGAGAAAAAAAAAAAAAAAAGTGAAAACTTCAAGACAAAAAGCAAGAAGAGAAAATAAATTCATAAAATTATTTGCATATTTTACAAGACTTCACAAATCATTCACAAGTTTCTACAGTCACAAGGAGCTCTAATTCACCTGAAGCATTTTGGCAAGTTTTCTTAAATTTATCATATTTAATTTTACATTAAATTTCTCCAGGATTCTGGTAGATTTGCTGCCTTACGGAT
>JANHGN010020437.1:14924-60171 GCA_024605025.1 Megaceryle maxima | reverse complement strand
GGAGAGGGGGGTGGGGGGGGGTGGAGGCGCGCAAGGAGTGGGGGTGGGGGGGCGGGGCGGCGGGGGGGGGGGGGGGGGGGGGAGGGGGGAGTGAAGAACATGTTGAAAGGAAAATATGGGCGAAACTGTTGTGGATGTCTGCTACAGACCACCAAACGAGGAAGAGGATGTCAATGAGGCCTTCTAAAGACAGCTGGAAGTAGCTTCAAGATCACATGCCCTGGTGCTCATGAGTAATTTCAATCATTCTATATTTGTTGAGAAGACCAGACATACTTAGTCTAAAAGACTCTTGCAGGGCATTGACAATAACTTTCTGACTCAGGTGGTAGAAGAGCCAATGAGAAGAGGTGTGCTGCTGGACTATGTATTAAAGAACAAAGAAGTTCTGATTTGGAATGCGAAGGTTGGAGGCAGCCTTGGCAGTAGTGATCATGATATGGTAGAGTTTAGTATCATACAAGGAAGAATCAGGACAATAAGTAGGATTGCAACCCTGGATTTCAGGAGGGCTAACTTTGTGCTCTTCAAAGACCTACTTGGAGGAATCCCTTGGGTTAAGACTCTAGAAGGTAAGGGGGCCCAAGAGAGCTGAATAATATGCAAGCACCACTTCTTCCAAACTCAAGAGTTGTGGATTCCTTTGGGTAAAAAGTCAAGTAGAGGAGGCAGGAGACCAGCATGGATGAGTGAGGAGCTGGTGGAAGAACTCAAGTGCAGGAAAGAAATTCACAGTATGTGGAAGAAGGGACTGTTCACTTGGGATGAATATAGGAATGCTGTCAGGGTTTTTAGGGATGCAACAAGGAAGGCCATGTCTCTCTTGGAATTAACTCTGTCACAGGAAGTAAAAGACAACAAGAAGGACTTCTTCAAATATATCAATGGTAAAAGGAAGACTAGGGAAAAGGTGGGGCCACTGCATAATGCTTTTTATGGGAGACACTATTTTTTTTATGGAAGACACTGTGTCCCATAACATCCTTGTGGGTAAGTTCAGGAAGTGTGGGTTAAAAGAGTGGACAGTGAGATGGGTTGAGAACTAGCTGAACAATAATGCTCAGAGGGTCAAGATCAATGGTGCAGAGTTCAGTTGGAGACCTGTAGCTAGAGGTGTTCCCCAGAGGTCGGTACTGGGTCCAGTCTTGTTCAACATGTTCATCAATGATGTGTATGAAGGCACAGAGTGTACCCTCAGCAAATATGATGATGATATGAAACTGGGAGGAGTGGATGATACACCAGCAGGCTATGCTGCCATCCAGCAAGATCTGGACAGGCTGGAGAGCTGAGCAAAGGCAAACCTAATGAAGTTCAACAAGGATAAGTGTAGGGTCCTATAGCTGGGGAGGAATAACACCACCCACCAGTACAGATGAGGGGTAAACCCACTAGAAAGCAGCTCCATGGAGAGGGACCTTGGTGTCCTGGTGGACAATAAGTTATCCACAGGACAGCAATGGGCCCTTGTGGCTAAGAAGGCAAATGGTCTCCTGGGGTGCATTCAGAATAGTGTGGCCAGCAGGACAAGGAAGATTCTACCCCCTCTCTATTCTGCCCTAGTGAGACCACATCTAGAGTACTGTGTTCAGTTCTGGGCTCCCCAGTTCAAGAGGGACAAGGAAATACTGGAGAGAGTCCAATGGAGGCCACAAGGATGATGAAGGGACGGGGCTATCTCTCTTATGAGGAAAGCCTGAGAGCCCTGGGGCTGTTTAGCCTGGCAAAGAAAAGACCGAGAGGGGATCTTATGAATGTTTCCAAATATTTGCAGTGTCAAGTAGAAGAGGCCAGTCTCTTTTCAGTGGTGCCCTGTGGTCACAAATTGGAACACAGGAAGTTCCACCTCAACGTGAGGAAAAAATTGTTCCTGTGAGGGTGATGGAACCCTGAACAAGATGCTCAGAGAGGTTGTGGAGACTCCTTCTCTAGACTTCCAAGACCTTCTGGATCTGTTCCTGCATGGCCTGACCTGGGTGATCCTGCATTGTCAGGGGGGTTGGACCAGGTGGTGTGTAAAAGGGTAAAGTCATTTGTCAGAACATACCCCGCTTGCATTCCAGCTTCTCCTCAGTTATCAGAGGGCTTGGAGAACTGGGCTTAGATTCTGAGTGCTGTCCATTTTGGCACTATTAGTCCGGTCACATTCAGTGTATCTGAACTCTCACTGCTCTAGATTCACTGATAGTACTGCACTCCCCATCTGGTTGTGATTCACGGCTTCATTGAGCCAGTAAGGAGCTGGCAGCACCCACTGAGAGACTTCTGCGACTGTCAACAGGAATAGTGCAGTTTATTAAAGCAACAGGAGTACAGGTTCTTGCAGACTGCCAGTGATAAATTCATCATCTTCAAAACTCCTGCAAATATTTAAAACATGTTAAGTTAAAAGAAGCAGACCTGGAGAGGTTTCTGACTTCTTCCTGGGAAGTGCTCTGAGAGTCCTGATCTTATCCAAAGGCGTCCCTATGGTGGGGAGGAGAGGTTCAGCTCATGGACTGATCCCAGGAGCCAGAGATAATCTCTGATGGTATCTTCCCTGACTTGTCCATTATGACAGGACAAGGAGCAATGGTTTTAAGTTGGGAAAGGGTAGGTTTAGACTGGATATTAGAAAGAAGTTCTTTAATCTGAGGGTGACAGACCACTGGAATGGGCTGCCCAGAGAGGTGGTGGAGGTCCCATCCCTGGAGTCATTCAAGGTCCAGTTTGATGGGGCTCTGAGCAACCTGCCCTATGTACAGATGTCCCTACTTGTGTAGGAAGGTTGGACCAGATGACCACTAGAGGTCCCTAAAACATTCTATGATTCTATGATGTCTTCCCTGACATCCCCATTTCTTAAGCCATTTTTATATTATTTTTCATTTCCAGGTGGAGCTTGAGGGGACGGGTCATAAACACTGTTATTATGATTGGTGTGAAATTCTCTTCCTTTGCTTTTAAAGGTGTAGATGAAGAAAATTCAGGGCACAAGCTCAGTGAGGGTTGGTTGCACTTTAGAGGCAGGTGGCCTTTGGGACGGAGGTGTGTTTTGGCATTATAATGACATTACAATGAGCAAAGTACTTACAAAGGACAGTATTTTGTCACAAAATGACAGACTGTTGGCCTAGGGTGGCAAATATGCAACTTATCAATTGCATAGTAGCACAAAGTTCCCATCTCTGCAGTGATTCACAGAGGCTGGCTATGGAGTCTTCACTCCACTCCACCCCCTGTGCTGTTCACAGGCAACGTTGTCCAGGGAACCACTGTGGAATGGATTCCCTGCATACCAGCTGCACTCCACCGTGGGAGCTTCTTCAATATTATACCTTCCCTTAACGTGTGAACAAGGCTGTACCTTTAATATTATTTTAATTTCTAAGTCACTTCCAGTCATTATTACACATTAGATGATGTCCAGAGGTCCCTTCCAACCCCCACCATTCTATGATTCCAGGATTGCTAATAAACACTTTTATTTCAGCAAAACTTCATTTTAATTAATATATTTCTATCTGAAATGCCTTTTTTTTTAAATGTGCCTAGTGAGAGTAAGGTTTTTGAATTAGGGAGAACATTCTCATTTCAAAAACAACCAGTATAATCAAATGTGATTTCTGCTTCTGATTATGAAGTTGTTCCTAGAAGTTTACTCAACACATTTGAAGAATTAGCTTAAATACAATTAAAAAAATAGCACAAAGCAGTTTTCTTCATGTGGAATTTGGGTTTGGTCTCCTTTCCACCCCACACTAAAATTGCTTTGTTTCAACCATAGCTCTTTTCTGGAGGGAAAAGAAGTTGTTCTTATTCTTCATTATTGTTCTTCAGTGTGATAAAATTATGTAGATTCAAGAGTACATTTCTGTCTGGGCTTGTGGGGCAATCCAGGGCTCTTCTCCCACATTTTAAGGAAGACAAACTGCATTTACAGTGTCTTTGGCAAACAGACAGGGAGCTGAATTAAATATTCTCAAAGTAGAGAAAAGTAAATAGAGAGAGAATAGATCAGCAGGATTTCTCTTAAACAGTTTATAGCAAGTAAGAGATGTATTTCTTTTTTAGAAAAGGGTCACTGAAGTTATTTGATGAAGGATTCATTTATTTTTTACTCATCATGACTTTCGAAGGGAAATGTCTTTAAAATATGTCTTCGCTATGACATGATACACAAGTTGGCTTCATCCAGTGAGGTTGTTGAGATTAGTTTGCTGAGGTGCAGTTTGAAACCAGGGGACTCTGAGTATAATGAAGAGTTAGAAAATAAGCCCTGTTCCTTTATCCACAACTGTTAGTTTTTACTGAGATAAGTACACTGACTCCCTGTCTTATGAATTGCTCATTCTTCAGCCATCCAAGGGGGAGGTTTCCATCATGGGAAGGTCAGCAGATAGTCAAGAGGGATGTCATTTAAATAGAAGAGTGCAAGTCTAGTTTGTGTTGGCTCCCATTGATAAAGCAGAGTAAAATTCCAGCTGTGGCTTCCATAAGCAACACACAGGTTTTGCTGACATTAGATTGTGCTTAGAGTTTGACACATGGAGGCATATGAATGCCTTTAATTTAAAAAAGACCCTCAACTTCAGCTTTCTCAAAGGCTGCAAACTCAATCCTACTTACAGCAAACTACTTTCAGGAATGGATAGAATGCTTAGGAGTAGGTAAATACGTAAGTATACACATAGATAAGTGTTTGATGCTACAGTGCTAGATGATGTTCCTCTCTAGTTAGTAAGCAAACTATTGTCTACATAATTTTTTTTTTTTTCTGGCTCACTTCCCACCTAGGGATATGTCCCAAGGTTTGAGAATATGTTGATCTCTACTAAGAGAACACTGAAATGTTACAATCAAATAATGGGTCTGACTTATCTGGAACATACCCTCAGTCTTCACAGCATCTCTGCTAAACTTGACAGCTTGATGTTGTGACTGCTATCACAGAAACATCAACACCTGTGGGGAAAGCTGCAAGTTCAGATATTGTTTCCAGCTCTTATGTAGCTTACTGAATCCTGAAAGTTATTTCAGTGTAAAAATTGGGTAAACTAGATCAGAGTCAAGCCTCAAGTGTTTCCCTTGGCTCATAGTAGCTAGGAGGAGCTAGGAGAACGTGACTTCTCTTTTTCAGGAAGGAATCTGTAATGGCAAAGCAAGCTTTCAATTCATATTAATGGACTTATGGGTTAGGTCACAGGACAGCAATTAAATATTCTGTGGCTTGGAGGGAGTAGACTTAATGGCTCAGTGGTTTCATGTCATGCAGACAGACATAACAGACAGAAAGAGGTATCTGTTAATCCTGTTTAGCCTTTGTTTTAGCCCAGTGCAATGAGTGGAGACACTGGAAAAGAATAAATGTAGTTGGAAGAAAGTTGTTATGTAACATAATAGGAAGAAGATGGTAGAGATATCTGGGACACTGAAATAGTTGACGTGTAGATTTTATTATTAAGAAAATTCCAAGTTGAGACTGAAGGGTATTACAGATGAATGCAGACATATTTGCATAACAAGGATGAAGGGAACTGCAGTCAAGTCTCTGAGTGTCATAGTGACATGACTGGTCCTGTAAGTAGAAATTTATGTGGAAGTCTGTCTTTATGGAGAGCAGACAATATGTATCAGAAGGTTTTCTGGTGGCCAAAACTAGCTTATTAAAATTTTAAATTCAGTAGGAGCTGTCCCGAGAATTGTTATCCGATTTCTGTCCACTGCCCTTGCCCTATCACCTTAGGATATTTCAGTGCAGAGATGCAATACTTCAGTTACTCAAAATCTTTATCTTGCCACAAGTTTGCCTTTCATGATTCCAGGCACATAAAGCTTCAGTATGGGATGGAAAAGGTAGAGTCCATTGTAAGTAGTGGCAATTCACACTAGATTTTTTAATTCCTGGAACATTGCTTTTTGCTTCTTTGTCAATTTTCAAATCACAATACCATATCAAAACATATCAAACATAGTAGCATATAGTAATTTCTACAGAGAGCAAGTGAAATGCCTTTAGATCATCACAATTCTTTTTAAAACCCAGCTTTAACAGAATTAACATGTAAGGAAAGCTTCAGGAATACCTTTTTCTGCTGTTTGTAGAGTGATCAGTTGCAGCTGATGCCCTCAGCCAGACTCTAGAGCATGTGGCTGTCATCTATATGGCTGCCCTATTACACATCAGTTAAGCTCTGCCTTTCAGTGTGTCTGAGCAGGGATGAGGCAGGTCTGGTTTTTGGCTGGACATCTTGGTATTCACTTCTGTATTTCAGAAATTATTTTTTTTTCTTCACCTTGAATGTGTCAAATGCCATTCTCTAAAGCTTGCGGCTGCTTAATCCGGAAGGATTGATTTTACCGTACAATCACTGTTAGCTGCTTAAATCCAGCTGTCATTGGTAAGAACAGAAAAGCTCAGGTGAGTTCCAGCCCTAGACAGCATGAAGTCATGGTCTGCCTGAAGTTTCTAACTTTAAAACTCCCTGACATTTCTATTGATTCACACCAGGTTGTCTTTGTCAGAGGCTTGCACTCTGGGCAGAAGCCAAAGATGCAATCAGTAGCCAGAAGCAAAATAACTATCCTTTTTCCATAGTCTGACCATTAAAACTGGTTTCAAACAACTTTTTTTTCATTCTTTGTTTGAAAATGTGATGGCACAAAGATAGATCTGTGGGAAAAAATGGCCAAAGATTAACTGTTTGGATATTCCTGATCAATGGAGAAAAGAGGAAGACGACCCTAATAAAAGTTGTCTGGGGCCTTTAACTGGAGACAGAGATGTCAAAGTCCCTGTTTGTAAGGAGATTTGGTTATATTTTGCCTACTTATGTTAACAGCCTAAATGAACATTCATAACTAAAACCTAAGACCTAAGCTCTGTTCTGTAAACATCGAGCTCAGTGAAATCATAAAATCAGCTTGGGTGTGTTAAGAAAACTGTGTCTATCAGGTCTTGGGAGGATCTCCTCCCTGTCTACTCTGCCCTAGTGAGACCACACCTGGAATACTGTATCCAGTTTTGGGCTCCCCAATTCAAAAGAGACAGGGATATACTGGATGGAGTCCAATGGAGGCTATGAGGATGAAGAAGGGACTTGAATATCTCTCCAATGAAGAAAGGCTGAGAGACATGGGTCTGACAGGGAATCTTATTAATGTCTATAAATATCTGAGGGGATGTCAAGCAGAAGGGGCCAGTATCCTTTCAGTGGTGCCCAGTCAAAGAATAATGTGTACAAGCTAGAACATAGTAAGTTCCACCTCAACATGAGGAGAAACCTCTTTACTGTGAGGGTGACAGAGCCTGGCCCAGCCTGCCCAGAGAGGTTGTGGAGTCTCTTCTAGAGACTTTCCAAACCTGCCTGGATCTGTTCCTGTGTGGCCTGCCCTGGCTGACCCTTATCTGTCAGGGGGTTTAGACTCTATGACCTCTAGAGGTTCCTTCCAACCCCCAACATTCTATGTTTCTGTGACAGATCATAGAATCATAGAATGCCCGAGACTGGAAGTGACCTCCAAAGATCACTTAGTCCAGCCCCCCTTCAGTAAGCAGGGACATCCTCAACTAGATCAGGTTCCTTAGAGTTTCATCTAGCCTAACTTGAATGTCTTCAGGGATGAGGACTCCACCACCTCTCTGGGCACCTGTTCCAGTGCTCCACCACTCTCGTGGTAAAGAAATTCTTCCTAATATCCAATCTAATTCTACCCTTCTCTAGTTTAAAATTATTGTCCCTTGTCCTGTTGCTACATGCCCTTGTAAAAAGTCCCTCTCCACCTTTCCTGTAACCCCCTTTAGGTACAGGAAGGCTGTTACAAGGTCTCCCCAGAGCTTTCTCTTCTCCAGGCTGAACAACCCCAACTCCCCAGCCTGTCCTCACAGAAAAGCTGTTCCAGCCCTCTGATCACTTTCTTGGCCTTCCTCTGGACCCAGCCCAACAGGTCTATGTCCTTCTTGTGTTAAGGGCTCCAGAGATAGACACAGTAGTCCAGGTGAGGTCTCACCAGACCAGAGTAGAATGGCATAATGACCTCTCTTTATCTGCTGACCACACTCTTTGGATGCATCCCAGGATGTGATTGGCCTTTTGGGTTGCAAGTGCACATCGTTGGTTCATGTCCATCCAGCTTATCTTTCACCAAAACTCCCAAGGCCTTTTCCACAGGGCTACTTTCTATCATGTCATCCCCCAGCCTGTACTGATGATGAGGATTGGTCCAACCAGGTGTGGGATGTTGCACTTGGTCTTACTTAATCTCATGAGGTTCATCTGGGCCCACTTCTCAAGCTTGTCCAGGTCCCTCTGGATGACATCCTGTCCACACCATCCAGTTTGGTTTTGTCTACAAAGTTGCTGACGGTGCACTTGATTCTGCTGTCTATGTCATGGATTAAGACATTAAACAGCACTGGTCCCAGTACAGACTCCTGAGGGACACCACTTGTCACCGATCTCCATCTGGACATTGAGCAATTGACCACTACCCTCTGGATGCGGCCATCCAGCCAATTCCTCACCCACTTTGTGGTCCACCCATCAAATCCATATCTCTCCAACTTGGAGAGAGGACATTGTGGGGGACCACACACTTCTGCCTTGCAGAAGTTCAGATAGACAACAACCATACCTGTTATTCTTCACATCCCTTACCAAGTTCCAACCGTGTCTTGGTATGTGACAAGGTGTTTCCTACTCTACAATCAGGACAAGTACCCAGAACCAATCTTCTGTATCCCTTCTTGGACATTTTTTAATTAAATGAAAAAAACCTAGTCTTCCCCAGCACATGTGCACATGGTCTACACAGGTAATAGGTCCCATACAGTTCACTCTGTTACATATCTGAAGTCAGAAATCCGAATAATTGTAAGTGCCCATGGGTTGATGTTTTTGTTGCTATTCTTTGAATGAAGGCATTAATCTAGAAAGAGCCCTGAGCAGAAAAATAAACAATTTCTTTACAGTGTTTATTCTCTTGCATGGAAAAAAAAAAAAAAAAAAGAGACTCTTGAAGACAGCGGAAAGCATATAGTTCCAGTCAGAGACCATTACAGATCTGAAAAATAGATTCACCTTTAATGTCTTTTTCAACAGATAAGGCAAGTAACACAGGAATGTAATTTCTGAAATCCAGGTCCCAAGGTCAAGGAACTTTTTCTTCCTTTCCAGGCCTAAGACAAGGTGAATAACCAGTTAAACATATTAACCTGTGGGAATGACTTATTGTTGCTGTCAGTTCAATAGATATATGCAGAAATGGTGTTTCAGGATATAATGCAAGAGGATCCAACTGTTCGAGGAATTAACATACAAACAGTAGGAAGCCAAGGACTCTGGAAGAAAAAAACAAATTTCCTATGCATTTACTGTTTAGAAAAATGTAATAAATGTTGTTTAAAATCTGGCAGTTTGAAGGATCTTACAAGATATCCTACAGGATAAATCAGTTATAAAAAATAAATTTGAGGAAGTAACTATTAAAATGTTACCACAAATTAATTTGTTACATGTATATGTCCCTCCTTTGAGTGTAATTATAGCTAATGATGAGGGACAGAATGGCTGATCATGTACCCACTGTCCTTTGTTTCTTTAGAGTATTTCCTCCAGGAAAGTTATTTTATTTTAAAAGATGATTTAGTAACCATAGATTAAATATCAGCTACCCTCTTCCAGCTATCTTTTGTCCCTTTTTTCTTTTTATAATGCATTTTGTTACACATCTGTGAGAAAACTGAAAGACAAGTGTTTTAACTCCTCCATGTCCATCTATTCAGTGAGGTAAGTATAAATACTTTCCTCTCTCTTTTGGTCTGTAACCATGTCCCTGTAACCTCTTCTCAGACTAATTCTTCTTAGCCAGCTGGATTTCTCTGTAAAGGCAGCGATAGAGGAAACCCTGCAAAACACTTTTCAGGATTAATCAATAAATCTCTTATTCATGTAGGAAAAGGACAGCACCTCCATCTTTCAAGCTCATGAAAAAGCATGCAAGCGCATAAGACAATCTTAGTGAAATAGAAAAACAGCAGAAAAACAAAACAGAACACCACAAAACAAAAAAAACCACAAAAAAAATCATTTAAGGAAAACAAAGGAAACTGAGGAAAGGATATATATTTCCAAATGAAACAAATTCATAGAATGACCAAAATTATTTCACACAGATCTTGCAGCATTGACTCATGCATCTCACAAAAAAAGGACTTGCCTTTGAGAAAACTACATTAAGAGTATTTACTTAGATGTAGCTAATGGAATTTGCTTAGCAGACAGTAAAAATGTCATGCCTGGATCACTCCACTCTGTTCACATAGATTTATATGACTGACCCATTAATTTAAATCCTTCAGCCTGTTGAAAAACATTACCAGTTGTTTTTTGAGTGAACATAGCAGAAACTAGGATTTGCTCATTGTCAGTCAATATATAAGCAGATATATATTGCTCAGGGCTTGACCAGTTATCAAGGTTTAGGGTCAGGGTGGTCAATTAGACCTATAAGAGACTATATATATTAATCCTTCCCCCCTCCTAAAGAGTAATAAAAGGTTATAACAGAGAGAGACATGGATTTGAAAAGAAAACTACAACAAGTCTAATGAAAATAATAATAATAAATATAAAATACAAATATATATTCCAAATATATATAAGATTATACATAGTAATGTCAGTCTGGTGAAGTTCCCATTGACTGGAAAAGGGGACACATCACTCTCATTTTCAAAAAGGGAAAAAAAGGAAGACCCGGGCAACTATAGGCCAGTCAGGGTGATCTCTGTGCCTGGCAAGATCATGGAATAGAGCCTCCTGAAGTTTCTACTAAGGCACATAGAATATGAGAATGTGATTGGTGGCAACCAGCATGGCTTATCCAAGGAAAAATCCTGCTTGACAAATCTGGTGGCCTTTTACGATGGAGTAACAGCATCAATGGACAAGGGAAGAACAACTGATGTCACCCACTTGGGCTTCTCCAAAGCCTTTCACACAGTTCTGCACGACATCCTTCTCTCTAAATTGGAAAGACATGAATCTGATGGATGGACCACTCAGTGTATGAAGAATTGTCTGGATGGTCACACTAAAAGAGTTGTGATCAACAGCTTGGTGTCCAAGTGGCAACCAGTAATGAGTGGTGTTCCTCCAGGATCAGTACTGGGACTGGTGATGCTTAACATCTTTGTCGGTGATATGGACAGTGGGATCAAGGCACCCTCAGCAGGTTTGCAGATGACACCAAGTTGTGCAGTGAGGTCAACAACATGCTGGAGGAAGGGACCCATCTGCAGGGACCTTGACAGGCTGGGGAGGGGAGCCCATGCCAACCTCACAAAGTTCAACAAGGTCAAGTGCAAGGTCCTGCATCTGGGTTGGGGCAATCCCAAGCACAAATACAAGCTTGGCGGAGTGTGGACTGAGGTGGTCCTGAGGAGAAAGAACTGGAGGTGCTGGCTGATAAAAAGCTCAATATGAGTCAGCAATATGTGAGTGTAACCAGAAAGCCTTAACCATATCCGAGGCTGCATCTAAAGAAGTGTGGTCAGCATATCAAGGGAAGTGATTCTGCCACTTTACTCCACACTTGTGAGACCCCACCTGCAGTACTGCATCCAGCTCTGGAGCCCCCAGCACAAGAAAGACATGGACCTCTTGGAGTGGGTATGGAGGAGGGCCATGAAGATGATCAGGGGGCTGGAGCACCTCTCCTGTGAGCAGAGGCTGAGAGTTGGTGTTGTTCAGACTGGAGAAGAGGAGGTTCTGGCGAGACCTTATCATGCCCTACAAGTATCTGAAGGGGACCTACGGAGAGACTTTTTACAAAGTCCTGTAGCGATAGGATGAGGTGTAATGGTTTGAAACTGGAAGAGAGTAGATGTAGATTGGAAATAAGAAGGAAATTCTTCACTCTCAGAGTGATGGGACACTGCAACAGGTTTCCCAGGGAATTTGTGGATAGTCTGTCTCTGGATGTGTTCAAATCTATGTTGGATGGGGCCTTGAGCAACCTGATGTAGGTGGAGGTGTTCCTGCCATGTCAGGGGGGTTGGAACTGGATTATCTTTAAGGTCCCTTCCAACCCAAACCATTCTATGATTCTATGACATAAAAACCCAATATATGGCTATGTAATTTTTAGGAAATCCCTTCAAAGTGCAAGGATTGGCTCATCTTCACTGGAGAACTTGGAAGCCTGAACTATATGTTGGTAGGAAATGCAGCCAGAGTAAACAGATATTAAAAATAGATGGTTTTTATATGCTCTTATATAAATCTTTTATACTCATATTTTATCTAAATATAACATAACTGTACAAATGAATCATGTATAGCTCTAAGGAGTTTTCCGCATATGAACAGTGTACTGAATTATCTTCCACTGTGCCACATACAGGACAGCCATGTATCAATGCTCCTTTGTTCCAAAGGAGCGAAAAAGGGAGGACACCTGGAGAGGCTTGTAAGAAGCTTTATGGATGCTAAAGATGTTGCTGAAGGAGACAGTAGAAACCAGGAACTGCTGTTAGAGCAAGCCATGGACTGAGACAAGCATAGAGCCACAGTCTTGTCATGTTGCGGAACAACACTTCCCAGAGCGTCATGGCAAATAGTAAGAGCAAAACAGCCTCTTGGTTGGATAGAGAGGCTCATGCACAGAACACGGCTCCTCTCCTCATCAACTCATTTAACTATCAGCTCAAGGAGGGAAATTAACCTGGTCCTGAAGAAACTGAATCCTGTGGCTCAGTTTGAGTAAATGAATAAAACAGATAGTTCTCGTTCTTATGAGGTGTCAGTGAAAGCCCTTTACCATCTCACCATCTGATGAACTCACTGAATCAATGGGGGCAGGCTAGGTGAACAGCAGCTAGGAACACAGGATTCATGCAGAGAAGAGGCGTGTGGATTTCTTGCAGATGCACTGGCATAAATTCAGCAGTTGAGCAAAGTTACTTAGTCATTTCTCCCTGAATTTGGTGACAACTTCAAAAACATCTGGAGAGCTCCAGGTTTGTATTTGCTAAGGATTGTAATAAAACTGTGCATGCAAAAACATTTTTTAAATGACATTAAAGGGACTGTCTCTCCTTTGTGTGATGTGACAAGAAAGTGACTTTGCTTGTATAAGAGAGTGACCTTTCTTCTATAGGAGAGCATTAGCTGAAGGTCCACTTATAATCACGTTTCCTAGATGAGTAAGTTATCAAAAAATAAATAATTTCTGCAAAGTGATCATACAATTAAACAACCCCCCTGGGCCTACACTGAGTGACTTGTGGGTTAAGCAGAACAAGTTTTCTGTACTACTGACAAGGCACGCTGGAGAAATGCTGTGGCGAAGCACATTAACAGTGTTTATCTTTGTTTTCCCACGCACAACCCACTGCAATCCCAAGTCTTGTGGTATACTTAAAATCAAGTAAGCCAAAAAAACCACAAACAAATAAATATGATAGGCTTCTCTTTGTTAAACCTGTAAGACACAAATTCAGCATTTTTGCTGGAGTGAGTTCCAAGAAGGGCAACCAAGCAGGTGAAGGGTCTGGAGAACAAGTCCTGTGAGGAGAGACAAGGGAATTGGGATTGTTTAGTTTGGAGAAGAGAAGGCTGAGGGGAGACCTTATCGCTCTGCATAACTGAGAGGAGGTTGTAGAGAGGTGGGTGAAGCCTCTTCTCTCAAGTAAATAACAGGACAAGAGGAAATGGCCTGAAGTTGCACAAGGGGAGGTTTAGGTTGGATATTAGGAAGAATATGGGTGGTTTTGTTTTGTTTTATTTTGTTATTATTTGTTTGGTTTGGTTTGGTTTGTTTGGGATATTTTTGTTTTGTTTTGGGGGTTTTTTGTTATTTTTTTTTGTTTGGGGTTTTTGTTTTGGTTTGTTTTGGTTTGGGTTTTTTGTTGTTGTTGTTGTTGTTTGGTTGTTTGGTTTGGTTTAGTTTTTGTTGGTTTTGTTGTTGTTTTCTGGTTGGTTGGGGTTTTTTTTGGGGGGGAGCGGGATTGACAGTTGGATGCAGTGATCTCGGAGATCTTTTCCAACCATGACATTTCTGTATTTCTGTGATTCTGTGATTTTTCTGAAATGCCCTTTTGGTTTGTTTGTTTTAATCAAACCTGGAAGATACTCATGCAAGTATCTGATTTCATCAGAAAAAAAAACTCTGAAAAAGACAGTGAGAGCCGACAATACTAGGTACTGTAAAGGATGACAACACTACAAGGAACATTCAACTCCCTTCACTTTAATACACTCTCTCCTTGGAAGCACAGTGTTTCTGAGTGTGTCTGTATCGTGTGTATGTGTGTAGTGGCACACAGATTTGCATCAGGAAATGTATTCAGGTGCTTGAACAACTGCAATATTTGTCTTACAAGTATGTAGAATACAGTCAGAAAGTCCTCAAGTTGGAGTTTAACTCTTGCTGCACACAACCTCTTCTTGCCATTGCCTCTTATGATGACACTTCTGACAGTAGCCAGCCAAGCATTAGAAGTGACTCTGTTTTTTAGTTAAAAGCTCAGTAAAATATGCTTCTGGAATTAAATAAATTGGAAGCATTTCAAAAGGCTAAGCTTAGGCTCTAATTGCAGTAAAAAAAAGTGCAAAGGACTGGAGAAGCAACTTCATTTGTTATTTTGTCACATCACCGAGTGTGTTTGGTTTCATGTAAAGACCATCTTATTAATGGTATGGCTGCATGGACAAAGTTAGAAACCTTTCTTGGAAGGGTACTCTACTGGGTGAGGAAACTGAAGAAGACAGAGGATAACTACCTGCAGATACAGAATGTGCTGCTCCTGCAGTAGTGGCAAGGATAGAAACATAAATTTGTCAAGAGCGGGAAATGCATGCATAAAAACAGACCCCAAGAGGTCCTTTGTGAAAGTCAAAGTTTTGCCTGGACAGTGAAGTTTTTGGCTTGTGTAAGGAGGAAAGCATATGCTGTAGGCTCCCTTGGCTAAAAACACAGGTGGGCAGGATGTAGGAGCTGCCAGGTTGTCCTGAGAAAGGCTTTTTAGAGAAGGTCTGCCTAGGAGCTGAGGTCAGCTCTGGACTGCATCTACTAAAGACTTAAGGGAGCACTCAGTCCAAGTCTTCAGGAGAGAAGAAGGGAGGATGACAGGAGACTGGGTCCCTGCAAGGGTCTGTTTGAACTTACAGCATTTTTCCAAATGCACAATTGTTTTTTTTCTCCTGTTTCTCCTGCCCCTTCCTCCAAGCACAGTGTAATTCAGCATGCACTTGAGCTTTTTATCTTGTTTTAAGTACAAAACCCAATTCAAATTTTGGCTTCTTCCATGAGTTTTTTCTAAGTAAAAAATAGAGTGAGCGCAGGGAGATTCTTCCTCCCACCCAAATTGCCTTGTTTTGTTAACAAAAAAAATGGAAAAGAGACAGAACGGATTAAGCTATGGGGTGGTTTTTTGTTGTGGTTGTTGTTCTTTGGTTGTTTTTTGAACAGATTGATTATCCTCAACTCATTTCAATTTTCCTCACAAACTTTTCTTATTTTTACTTTATGTTACCCTTCCACATGGACAAGTTATAAATAACCTCATGTTGAAATGTCTAAAGAACACAAGATTTGATCAGTCCATCTCCAGCTGTTAACAATGCAGAATTAATTATCTTCAAACTCATAGATGAAATTAGTTCAATAACATTTACTGTACCACTCAGGCTTTTACTCTTTCTTCATCAATCCCTTATTGCTACCTGAATTACAACTGCTGCTTGGCTAATAATTAAGAAGCTGCTTCTATTAATGAATTAACATTTTAGGTACTTCAGTGACAAGTTAAGGGGTTGGAAGATAATAAACCTACCTGAAACATTAAAGAAGGGAAAGACAGATTTCCAACAGTTCTTTTAATCACACTTACTTTTAGAGTGGGCAAGCACAGTAGATCAGTCAGAGAGCAAGAGGAGATGTTCAGAATATTTTTTCATGACATTGACAAAAGAGATCACAAAAGAAAGCTAAAGCTGGTTCATGCTAAGTGTTGAGTAAGTGGATTTTTGGAAAGACTTGGGAATGTGTTGCTGGGGCTACTCTAAGTTCACCCAGTGCCCTTCTGAAGCATATGGAAAAGCACAGTAGTTAGAAACCAACCCTGCATCTGCAGTCAAATGACCTCAAGGAGCCCTTGGAGATGTCCTGAGTGCCAAGGCCCTTTAGTTGGACTATGGTTTATTTTGAGAACCTCATTATTTATTGCATCTATTACTGCTAGATGTACTGCAAAAACACTGATGGCCCCAGGCAAGTGCTGTGATGAGGTACTTTGGTTGATAGTTTCTTTTTGAAAATCCCTGTGATAACTCAGGCAGAGAAGAGAAATGTTATTATTCCCTATATTGCAGAGCTATGCAGGGTGCCAAAGATATTTATGTTAACTCAGTAGAACCAAGGTCTCACCTGAAAGTTTAAATGACTCATCTAAGGCTATTCCAAAATCAGAAGGGACCATATCACCTTTGTTCCTTTAATTCCATAGTTTTAATTTTAGTTACTTGGTTGCTACTGCTGTCAGTGGGAACTTTCCCTTGGACAAAAGTGTGAAATCTCTCCCCTTTGACACCTGCTGGTAGTGGATCGCACTGGGTGATAGAGAAGTTGGCTATTATAGAAGCCTCAGTTCTTCTGCTTCTCCTCCATATTCCACCTTGCATTTAGCATTTCCAATAGTGGACAAGAGTAGAGAGCAAGCATATTGGGGAAGGCCACTGATCCTTCAGGCAGCAAATGAATTGCAGTGCTAAACTGATTTGATAGCTTACCTGAAAACAGGAGAACAATGAGATGGTTAGTGTGGGTTATGAGTTGAAAAACTGATTGTTATTTTATTATTTAGTTATGGAAATGAGAGTCAGTTGTAAGTAACAGAAAAGTCTATGAAGTTATTGTAACCTATTACAGACAGTCTAGAAAAATTTGAAACAAATTGTATTATGCAGAGTATAATCAATATACAATGTTAAGTAGTTAGTACTGTATAGAAATTTACATTTCAATGCCATGACCGTGCTACACTGAATCAATAGCTTCTTGTATAAATAATGGGAATAGTTCACTGCTAAAATATGCTACCCTTTAATGCTTATTAGACTATCAGAGGCAGGCTTAACATGTGAGGGCTAGTTATACACCCTGTGTATTGTAAAATTCTCAGAGATTTTGTTTTTATCAGGTATCAGCAGTAATACAGTATTAGCAGAGTGGCAAATCCCAAAGAGCTACTAGGCAGAAACAGTCTAATCCTGTTTACCTTTCTCAGGTCAGTAGCTACTGCAACACAGAGACAGCACTCACCTGGGTCAGAGTATGACATGTTGGCCCTGGATTCATTATCCTCTGGAAACTGAGTGAAAGAATAAAATTGCTCAACAATCCTACAGTAAGTATTATTGTTTATCTTTCATTTCCTCCCTGTGTTTTTAATGTTGATTGGTGTCAAAGTTTCAGACAGGGCTGGCCACTGGCTAATTACTCTCCCCCAACACCTCTCCCTTCCCAAAGGAGGAAAGAGAAAGCGAATAAAGGGGAAAGACTTATGGATAAGAAAAAAAAATATATATGGATGAGAAAAAAATAGAACTACTTTAATTACAATTATAATAATAAAATGGAATACATGCAATATCAATATCAAACCTAACCCCCCTGATGGCAATTATGTCACTGTCACCACTGATGCTGTGGAGCAGTCACTGGGGAAGTCCCAGACTGGACTCAGCAGCAGAGGGGAACCAGATTCAGGCACTGGATTCTGGAACATACAGATTGGGATCAAAGGTAGAATGGACATAGTCCCCCTTGGGTGCCGGCCATCGAAGGAGAGAAATTGACCTTCACAGTCCCTCAGCTTTATACTGGATATGATGTATAGAGAATGGAATAGCTCATTGATCAGTTGAGGGTCACCTCTCCTGGCCACTCCTCCCCACAGGTTTGGCCCTTTGCTTTCTGCACCCCCCTATGTGGTACACAAGATTTAGCAGTGACTTTGGTCTTCATACATTGTTATGTAGTACCTGTAAACATCAAGCATCATCACTGTTGGAAGCAGACACTGCTAAAATATGACATCAATTTCAGACAGTGCAGTTAGTTAGAAGAACTGAGTGGAAAAGTAAAATCACTGAACAGAATTAGTTCTGTTCTCACTCAAACCAGGACAGATGGAAATGAACAGTATAAGGCTCATCTGCATAGTAAAAGCATCTTTATTCCTTGGAAGCAAAAATGTCAGGCATTGAAGGATAAATGATAGCCGCATGTTGAACTTTGAAAAACCATTTATTTTGAAAAAACTTTTGCTTCCCTATCTTCCTTCTTTCTTTCCCTGTTTTATATTTTCTAGGCTGCTTGCATTAAAAGGCTATCTTTAATTCATAAGGGTTCATCTGCTTCAGCTACTTATGCCTATAACTAAAGTCATAATACTATATTTTTCACATCAGAATTATTTCCACCACAACCAACTACAATTTTGCAAGTTGACTTCAAGTAGGCAAGTAAGCAGCAGGAGCAGATAAGCCCTTAAGAAACAAAGATTCAGCCCTTGAGAACAGAGGATGAGGAAGAAATGTAGCACAGAATAATGAATAATCAGAATTACTGAAAAAGAAAATGTCCCAGCCTTTTTTTTTTTTTGTTATTCTGGTTTATGTCCAGACTCCCTTCCTAGGAGCCAGAAGGGCTCTTGACTCTAGCCTGGAAGGTTGCAGCTGACATCCTGCATTTACATTCCACTGCAAAACAATATTAACTCTGAGTGAATAGTGAAAGCTCTTCACTCTGTCGTGCTTGTCAATTTGAACAGTGCTTTGGCTGCACCTGTCCTTAAGTCACTGATAAGTTCCCAAAACTAGACATTAAAGATTCTCCAAGATCACAGAACCACAGAATCGCTATACTTGGAAAAGACTTTTAAGAGCATCAAGTCTGACTGTTACCTAACTTTACCAGGGCCACTACTACACCATATCCTTGAGCACCACAACTAGACAGCTTTTAAATACATCCAGGGATGGTGACTCAACCACCTCCCTGGGCAGCCTGTTCCAGTCTTTGATAACCCTTTCAGCATAGAAGCTTTCCCTCATGCCCAACCTAAACCTCCCCTGGTGCAACTTGATGTCATTTCCTCTTGTCCCATCCATTGTGATTTGTGAGAAGACACCAACACCCACCTCTCTACAACCTCCTTTTCTTCAGACTAAACATGTCCAGGTCCCTCAGCTGTTCCTCATAAGACATGTGCTCTAGCCCCTTCACCAGCTTCGTTGCCCTTCTCTGAACCTGCTCCAGTACCTCAGTGTCCTTCTTGTACTGTGGTGCCCAAAACTGGACACAGTACTCAAGGTGTGGTCTCGCGAATACCAAGTACAGTGGGACAATCACTTTCTCTAGTCCTGCTGGCTGCACCATTCCTGATGCAGTCCAGGATGGTGTTGGCCTTCTTGGCCACCTGGGCATACTGCTGGCTCATGTTGGGTTCCTTTCCACCAGGCAGCTTTCCAGACACTCCTCCCCAAGACTGGAGTGTTGTCTGGGGTTGTTGTGGCCCAAGTGCAGGACTCAGCACTTGGCCTTGTTGAAGCTTATATGATTAGCCTCTGCCCATTGATCCAGCCTGTCCAGGTTCCTCTGAAAAGACTTTACACCCTTGAACAGATCAACTTGGTGTCATCTGCAGTCTTACTGAGGGTACCCTCAATCTGCTCATCAAGATCACTGATAAACATATTAAACAGGATTGGCCCCAGCACTGAGCCCTGGGGAACACCACTTGTGACCAGTCATCAACTGGATTTAACTCCATTCCTCACCACTCTCTGGGCTTCACCACCCAGCCAGTGATTTACCCAGCAGAGCGTGCGCCCATCCAGGCCTAGGGTGGCCAGTCATGAGGATGCTGTGGGGAACAGTATCAAAGGTTTTGCTGAAGTCCACATAAACTACATCCACAGCCTTTCCCTCACCCACCAAGCAGGTCACCTTGTCGTAGAAGGCAATGAAGTTTGTTAAGCAGGACCTGACCTTCATGAACCTGTTCTGACTGGGCCTGATCGCCTGGTTCTCCTATAAATGGTGTGTTATGGCACTTAAGATGATTTGTTCCATGAATGAAGATATCTAAGAGGGGCACTTCAGCATTATACTGGACTATATGTCTCAGCAATGAGACTTGGTAGGAAAGCAGCCTTAGGTTGTGCAATAAAATAAAGCAAAGCTGACGGATTTTAATAACCTTGGAAAGGTAATATGCACTTAGAAATTACTATTAACATGTCTAGGGTGTGGAATTTCTATTACAAAATGTGATTAAGAAATAAAAAGCAAAGAAAATATTTACTTTGCATTCCTAAATCTGGACTAGTGAAAAAAAGCAGTATCCTTCAGCTTATACTACAGGGGAACTGGATTAATTGGTAGGGAAGGCAACACTAATAGTGGTTTTTATCTTATTGTAAAGGTAAGATGAGAATATGTCCCCAGCTAGGACAGTGACAGGAACCAACTTAAACACTGTTCTTTTGGGGAGTATGAATTTTAACAGTATTATATTCAAACTACAGTAGTAAAAATAAACATTTAAGTGTTTCAAGCTAATTAGCAGTTCACAAATGAACAACAGGAGCCTGTGCATCAGTACCTGCAAAGAACTGATGAAGTTCTGCTTTGAGAATCAAACTGAGGGTGTTTTCATGTCATTAGTTGTGAAACAGTTTTATTGTCAGTTGCCTGTACTGCATATCTTGCCTTCAGGTTCCTTCATGAAAATTTTGCAGGAAGGTCTTCCTAAGCCAGCTCAAGAATGACAGAAAAATCATACTTGATCAAAGTGTGGCCTGCTGTAGTGACAACCTATGAGCATAGAGTGGTGATCATTAAGAAACTGTCACAGAATCATAGAATTATTGAGGCTGGAAAAGACCTCTGAGATCATGGAGTCCAGCCTCTGACCTAACACCATGACATCAGCTAAATCATGCCACTAAGTGCAGCATCCAATCTTTTCTTAAACACCTCCAGGGATGGTGACTCCACCACCTCCCTAGGCAGTCCATTCCAGTGTTCTGTCACCCTTTCTATGAGGAAGTGCTTCCTGATATCCAACGTAAACCTCCCCTGGCGCGTCTTCAGGCCATGCGTCTCGTCCTGTCACTAGTTGTCTGGGAGAAGAGCCTGGTCCCTGCCTGATTACAACTCCCCTTCAGGTAGCTGTAGAGAGTGATGAGGTCCCACCTGAGTCTCATCTTCTCCAGGCTGAGCAAACCCAGCTCCCTCAGCCTCCCCTCATAAGACTTTCCCTCCAGTCCTTTCCCCAGCCTTGTCACTTTCCTCTGGATCTGCTGCAGCACCTCCCTATCCTTCCGCAAGTGAGGGGCCCAGAACTGCACCCAGTACTAGAAACTGCATGGACTTTGTGCCTGATAAGAAGAGAGAAACAAGATGAACTTGAGGACTGTATATATTTGAGAAGCACCACATCAATGCCCTCTGTGTGTGTGTACATCTGAGATACATGCTCAGCCTTGCTATCGGTTAAACCTGCAAACAGGAAAGCAGAAACTGTACCCATCAGCCTGTGAAAGACCCCTGGGTCTTCAGGCACACTGGGCAAGCCAGCAGATAGGCAAGAGCCACCCAAGTCTTGGAACCTGCTAGACATGGTAACATCTCCTCATGTCAAGTGGGAGAAGGCTGCTCCCTTGCCATAGACTCCATCCAGCTATCCTTCTAGCAGGATTGGAGAATTCCAAGGCAGAAGAAAACATATCTCACTTCCAGATGCTATGGTCATACACTTCCATGGAAAGCATTTCTTCCCTTCTGACACCTCCAGTGACAGCTACACAAGCAAAAAAAAATGCTCACTGCCTGGTCAACTGCCTCTGTAGAAGCAGGTTTAGTTTTGCAAGTTCTCTGTAGGAAATGGAGCTAATTGAGGGAAAAGATTGTTTCAACTTTTCAGCCTGACAAATTTATGGGTATGAACTGCCAGGTGCAATATTGTCCCACGCTTGGCTGTGATGAAACATAGTGGATGACAACAGTAACCGAGCATCAAGCAGGTAAACAAAAATTATCATCTTCCCCAGTACAGTTTAAGACATTTATTCTGTCATCAGATGCTTTTATTAACTTTGGAATGTCTTTTTATTTCCCTTCTCACCTACTGAAGATATCAGTGGGGCTTTTTTTTTGGGTCATTATTAAACTTCCATAACAGAAAAAAAAAAAAACAAACAGAGAAACTACAGAAAAGTGAGAAGAGAGTTTGCTCTGTTTTTACCCTGACAAAAGCAAATGTGATCAGTGAAGCTGAGAAATTAAGCTTAGGATGCAGATGAATCAACAGGACCTGAAAATAAATTGTGTTTTGCTATTTGAAATGTTGACCATGAGAGCTAAATACCTCCACGTTAATTCCAATAAATCTATCTGCATCTGAATAGATCCAAAAGAAAAATAAATTGCTGTGGTAGAGGCATCTGTCCACTAAACCTTACACTGGTGGTGTTCGCACTGCCTTTACTATATGCAGAATCCATATAGAATGATTTTCTTCCAAGTTCATATTCACCAAAAGGCATTTGCTGAATTATGCTCCCCTCCAGATGAGTAGGCTGAAGCATGACTTGTTTCAAATCACCCCTAGTTTGTTTTTCACAATTAGAGCTTCTTTTTCTCCACATTGCTAAATTTCAGGTGTTAATTCTGCAGAGTGTCAAGATTAGAGAGTCTAGATTTTTTTTAAGCTTTCATTTAACATCACAGTTTATCGGCATAATTTCCCTTACAACAGTGAAAAGTTAAGCTGATTGAACTCTTCTTGCCTTGTATTATTTTAACTGGAGCTTCCTTTCTTCAATATACTGCTGTGTTGGTGATGAAAGCTGTTTGTACTGATCTGAAGATTTCCCAGCAACGTTGAAGTAGTTTTTCCATAGCCTTCATACATTTTGCACTTGCTTTTTACTGCTGTTAACATAAAGTTCAGTCACAAACACTCAGAAAAAAGCAGTGATTGAGCTTCCCCACGAGTGAGAAAAAACAAACAAACAATTTCAGTTACACAAGTTAATTCAATGTCCTTGTAACATTATTAGAATGAGTACTAGAAACTGAAACACTGAAACACCTTACATATCACAAGAAGGCCAGTTCACATACTGTATGGTGGATTTCAAATAGCAAGCTAGACAGTAGGGGACACTTACACAAAATAAAAATATTAACAGATTTTTTTTCTGTTCATGTTTGGGAATAGGAAAAGAAAAAATAACTCACAATGTTATTTGAATGAATACTACACAGTTAACTGTCTACTAGATATGTTAGGGAAGCTGTAGTGAGGCAGGAGTTGGTCTGTTCTCTGGTGACAAGCGGTAGAGCAAGAGGAAATGGCCTGAAGCTGAACCAGGGGAGGTTCAAGCTGGATATTAGGAAGAATTTCTTTACTGAAAGGGTTGTCAGGCATTGGAACAGCCTGTCCAGCGAGGTAGTGGAGTCACCATCTTTGGAGGTGCTAAGAGCCTGGTAGATGTTGTGCTTAGGGACATGGTTTAGGGGTTTTTGATAGGGCTGGGAATAAGGTTGCACTTGATAATCTTGAAGGTCTCTCCCAGATGAAAAAATTTGAAAAAAAATGATGAAAAAAGATGAAAAAATTAACATCTTCCAGATGTTCATTTTCTTCTATGATTCTATGATTCTAAGATCTCTCAAATGATCATTATTACAGGAAATAACTCCAGTTTCAAAGCAACTGTACCATCAGAGTAACACCTGTGAGTAAGCACATTAGTGGAGATGAGGGCTGTTAGATGACCAGTCCCTAACATGATTGCGGAGACTGATATGTCTTCTTAAGGTTTAGTCCTGTTCACATGTTCAGTTTCAAATAGACACAACTCCTTACTTCCTGGAAGACAATGCCAGCCTGAGGGTTTACTGATTTTTTTTTTCCTGTTGGATTTCATTCAGTGGACATAGACAGGGATGGCTTTACTTATTCTGGCTGTTCTCTCCTTCAGAAGCAGGTTGTAAAACTACTTTCCAGAGCTCTGGAGACAGCACTCCTAGGCTTTTCAAATGATCCCACCACCTGCTTTTGATCTTCGGCATTTGTTCTTGAGGTATTTTTGGTCTCCAGCAGATAGAAGCAACTCTCTGTCTGCAGAATTGGCAAGTGTCTGCTCTCTACCAAGGGTGTTCTGAAATGAAGAATTTGCTTCAAGCTTGAAGCAGCTAGACAGGCTTCAAGATTTGTTGAAAAAACCCTCTTACACTGTAAAAAGGTGTTTTCACTTCACTGGTAGCAAAACAGATGTTTGGTTTTTTTTCTTTAAAAGTGTAATTCTTTCCTGTGGACATCATAGTTTGAAGAGCAGTTTTACTCTGACAAAATGCTGCACAGATTCCTTAAAACAAAACAAAACATTTATTTTATTTTTGAGATCTATCTTCCATGACTATGAGATCTACTTTCACAGGTTAAAATGAAAGGCATATTTTTACAGTGAAGTTTCCTGTTTCTGCTTGGCTGCATTAAGAGAAAGAGGGTAGACTCCCTGGATTTTAGGAAGAGAGAATGTTAAATCTTGATGTCTATAAATTTGCTACTCTAATAGTTCCAATTCATTTGTGTCATGGTGTAGTTGGCTTGTTTCTTGCTTTTCCTTTTGGAAAGGTTCCTATGCTGCAAAACAGATCCCATGATGCACCACTGACAGCCCTTATCTGTCTCACTAAGTTTGCCAGGGAGTTATTGTGACTATGTGGCATCCATGTGGGTGGTGCAGTGTCAGAATGGGAAGAGGGGAAGAAAAGCATGTGTAGAACTGAAGCATAAAGCAAAGAAGCCACAACTCACAGATGTGACAGCAGCAATTGAGAAGATAAAGCTGGAAGTGGAACTGAGCTGAGATGAAATGTTTTGATATTGAAAAGAGAAAATACAGGGAAGAATCCCATCTATATGATGTTCCCTGTAATTATGGCCACAATTCATGGTGAGAAAATTAATGCCAAAGTATTGAATCTTCACCAAAGTCTTCCCAGTCTCAGCAGCAGCTTTACACTCAGATCTTCTCCATCCAGCTGGGTTGCAAATGATATCAGGCAGTTGCTGTAAAGGGCTCAGCTACCAAAAGCTTCTCTTTCTGACAAATATGGCCACATTTACAGTAAGGGACCTAGTGAGCTCAAATCAGCTGCCTAGACACAGGGATTTAGTGTCAGTTGAGATGCCCTCAGGAATCTGAAGCTATTACACAGAATCATCATTAAGGTTGGAAAAGACCTCCACGATCATCAAGTACTCTCCCTAACATTATCATAAGCACTAACCCGTGTCCTGAAGTGCCATGTCTACACATTTTTTGAACATCTACAGGGATGGTGACTCCACCATCTTCCTGGCCAGTCTGTTCCAATGTCTAATGACTCAGCCAGTATAAAAATATTTCCCAATGTCTATCCTAAACATCCCCTGGTGCAATTTAAGCCCATTACATGTCATCCTATTGCTTGTTACCTGGGAAAAGAGACCAACACCCAACTCATTACAACCTCATTTTGGGTATTTGTAGAGAGCAATAAGGTCTGCCCAGCACAGTTCTGGCTGATATGACACAAATTCTTATTCACTGGGGTAGTGTCTGGGGTGTATGGAGACTCCTGGAACGGACAGATGCACTTTGAATGGATCAAATACCAATAGTGAAGTAACTGAACTGAGGGTCCTTAAAAGAATTAATCTCAGCTGAAGTTACTTACCACCTGCCTGCATTTATCAAGTGATAGTTGGGGGTCTCACAATTCCAATTCCTTTTTTCCTTTTTTAGCTCATATCTTTTGCAGAGGTAAAACTTTAAATGGTAATCCTCAATTTATTTTTTTTTTTTTCTCCTGCAAACACTAACAGGAATTGGTGACCAAAAAGGTGCTACTGCCAGTTTCAGCTGGACATGGTTGTGAGACTGAAGTATCTTTTCACCAACAAACATTTCCTCCAGTCCCTCTTGTATGTCTGTCTAGACATCCTGAACTTCCATTTTATTAATGGGAATGTAATTTGTAAGTAGTTTTTTTTAAACTTTAGGGGACAAAAAGTCCCCCAAAATATATGTAATACTTTTTGCATATGCCTTTCATTTATTCCAAGCATATGTCCTGGGTTGGGCTAGGATAACATTAATTTTTACTAGGACCTGGGAGAGGACTGCAGCCAGGATAGACATCCAAACCAGCAAATGGGCTATTCAGTACCATACTGACGTCATGACCTCTATATGAGGGGAGGGGGGCAGGCAAAATGCAGGTGCTGGTGGTTGGGATCGGCCCAGGTAATGCAGCTTTGTTCTATAGTGCTTGTTTTGTGTATTGTTTCATTACTATTGTTCTCTTCTCCTTTTGCATTGTTGTATTATATTCACCTTATCTCAACCCATGGGGTTGCCTTATACTCCTACTTCTCCTTTCCATCCAGGGGTGGAGGGGGAAGTGAGTGAGCAGCCACATCATGCTCAGCTCCTGGCTGGGTCTAAACCACAACATCATGGACAAAATGTCAGTAAGAACAGTGATAAGCTAGCATGATTTTCAGTGGTAGAGGACACTTGGTAATTAATCTGTGCAGAGGGCCATGAGTTCTACTTAGCTTTTGATCCTAATAAAGTTAGGATCTTATCAGCTTCCCCAGGAAATCCCCAAACATCTCATTTTCTCTACAGGAAATTCTACATGTTTTACAGAAAAATGATTGGCCAAGTAAATTTCACTACTTTAACTATGTATAAAAGTCTGGAAAAGCTCACTAACATCTTAAAAGCTGAATTTGCTTTGTAGATGCTGTATGTGTTTTAAGATATGCTGTTGCTTATCATGACATGCTTACAAACATAGTCTCAATAAATTTCGTTAATAGTAATTTCATCTCCTTAATTCTGATAATGTAATTCAGTTTAAAAAACTGTTTATTTAAAATACGTAAGTGATAAAAATGTAATTTAGGATTTTCATTTTCTGATCTGTCAGTATTTTTTGATATATTTTGGATTAACTACAGGAAAAATCCAAACGACCTCTTTACATAAATTACATAATTTTGCTTTAGTGATAACGTAAGAGGGCTTTCTGGGAAGTAAACAACCCACAGACATTAAGGACAGGGAAAGTGGGAGCAAGGAGGTTAGGATCATGTATCTAAACTGGACCACATTGCATGTAAAATTGGATGTGGTCATTTCTGGCAATATCAATAGGAAAGAGAGTGTGTGAGCAGGAAAAGTACAACCAAGAGGGACTTTTAGGTTTTTTTAAATAGTTCCCTTTGCTTTGATAAGGATCTGTTTTTTCTTAGTTGTTTATAAGAGGGATAGGTACATGCAGATATATGCACTTGCAGTACCTTTCATGCCTCCATCAACTTCTTTGCTTTGGCATCTTCCTTGTTGAATGAGCAGGAGGGGTGGCAGTAGTCCCCTGTCACTGCCTCACAAGCGTGGGTCTATTTCTCCATCTGTCATGCCTAGCAGATTGTTCAGGCCACCTATGGCAAAACCTTGGTACTGTGCCTGAGTCAAGAGAAGAAACTTGCAACCCTTCATCTGGGCCAGCACATGACCCTGATGCCAAGAAAAGCTGAAAGAGATTTGTGAGACATGCAGGTGGAAGCCAGTCTATCCTTAGCTGGCACAGAGTTATCTATCACACAGTGGAAGAGATGTATATTGTCCTCCTTAGTATTATGCCTGGAGTGATATGCCTGCCTGTTCCTGGAAAAGCACAGGCGCGTAAATGCTGGCATTCAAATTTAGAAGAGAAAGGTAGGTTATAATGTGTCACTGAGGTAAGGTATAATGACCCCAGCTCTATGCAGTGGAACAATATCTTTCCTTTGCACTGACACAATCCCACCTGGATGTGATGGGAATGCAAAGTCTCCCAGTGCAAGGCAGCATGAACAAACTAAGCTGTAACTGCACAGACAAAAGATCTTTGGCCCACAGATCACTGTGTTTGCTCTTATATGCTTTAATTCAGACGTAGAATCAAAGAATCATAGAATGGCTTGAATTGGAAGGGACCTCAAAGATCATCTAGTTCCAAACCCCCCACCATGGTCAGGGACACTTTCCACTAGACCGGGGTGCTCAGAGCCCCACCCAGCCTGGTGTTAAACACTTCAGGGATGAGGCATCCACAACTTCTCCAGGCAACCCATTCCAGTGTCTCACCACCCTCATAGTAAAGAACCTCTTCCTAATGTCTAATCTAAATCTACATGCTGGGAGTATTTTGATTTAATGCCTTATTTCAACTGGCAAAGCCAAATCCATTTAATCCTTGATGTGAAGCAGTTTTGCATATTTACCCTGTTCCCTCTCCCAACTTTTCTGGCGTGAAATGAAGACACATTTGAAGAAATGTCAGTGGTCATATATCAAAAAATTGGGATTTAGTGCTTCCCATCCCAAAACAGTTGGAAGGTCACAGGTTTTCACCTGGTACTCCAACACAACTCAGACAGGCAATCCTTTCATTATGGGAATAGCAATGTCTAAATTGTTATTGAATTTATCATGTAAATGACTCTTGGAAACTACATGAAACTTATTATGGAGAATGAATTTTATTAACAAAGGTCATATTAGAAACTCACGCAAATAACTAATCCTATCAAATGTACAGTACATCATTATGCCCAGAGACTGGTGAGCACTGTTTTCTAATTAAGTGAAACAGTTTGGCCTCCTGACCTGCAAAGAAACTGCCGGAGAGACTGACTTTCACTGTGGTGCAGTGGCTCAGAACTCAGGCAGACTTACAAAGTTAGCCCTGGAACAATCTGATGGACACAGTGAAACTTTAAATACTTCTACCCTGGAAAAGAGCATCCTCAAATTTCTGCTGTGTTGGCAGAGTTGCACTCACTGGAACAGAGCATACCACAACTAAACAGAGCCTGTATATCACATTCTTTGGTGGAGCTGCATTCACTTGAAATAAACCTCTTTGACTCATGCAAACACTGAGAAGAAGAGGACTCTTTATGGCAACAGTGAGAAAAAGCAACCATACATAAGGCTTTGAAAACTTTTTTTTTTTTTTTTAAATCTTTTTCTTTTCCAGCTAAAACCCTTAAGTGATTGACCAACTGTTTTTTGACATTCAAATCCTGTTAGACATAGGTGTTTGGAAAACCAAACAAACCTAAGGTGAAACACATTAAGGAAGTTACAGAGGGATGGGTAGCTCTACTTGTGTTGAGCTGATTCGGGATATATTTTCAAACATGCACTACTTGCACTTTCATGCCTATAATGTTTTGTTACAGGTGTACAAGGTGTTACAAAATATATGCCTGTACATTTTTGTAAGGAAAAAAAAGAACAAACTTGGCTTGCTGTTAGGGTCAATGAATAGAGTAAATGCTAAATGTCAACAAAGTTATCTTGGAAAGCTGGAATGTGTGTGTGGGAAGGGGTGTGTTGTTTTTTTCTCGGTATGGATATCCTCATCTCTAATTCATAAAAGGCTAAGCAGCTCTGGCTGAACATGGAAGTAAGACTGGAAAAATATCAGGTTTGCTTGGAAAGAAAAAAGCAAAAGAAAAAAAAAGTTCAAGCACTGAAAAAAAATCAGTTGCCTTTTTTTTTTTACAATGTTATTACACATTTCACAGGACATTCTAACACAGTAATATATTTTCAATGATGAGGCTCCAAACCTTCTCCTTCTGTAAAATAGACACGTGTGTCAAGCAGAACATGGTGTCCTACTCTCAACAACAGTGTGACTTTCTATCACTGTTTCAAAGCTAGACATAAAGGGAAGTATTTAAAGAACAGAAATTAGGAGACACAGCATGCTGCAGGTAATTTACAGAGAGTCAACTTGCTTTTCTGCTTATATAGATCTACTTTGCAGCTTGTACTTTGACCTAAACATTCTTTTCTTTGGCTTTGATATTAAGGCTCCAAGTTCTGTTACCCACATTAGAAATAGCAGAACAAAGCACTTGAGAGCTAGAGGAAAAGGGGAGTAAAACCCCATAAGGACTGCAGAACAGTCTTGTTCTGTGTTCTCTCCTCCTTATGCTTCTTTTTGCATTCATGATGCTGCAGGAAAGCAGGGCCTGAAACACGGGTGTGGTGGTAAAGTGGGTTAAACAGAAAAGAACAAAGGTTCAAGCTACATTAGGACCTGCTGGTTATGTCCTTTCATTTACTCTATTAAGGTGATAAGAGAAATGAGATGTGCTGAAAATTGGACTGCTTGAGGGGAAAAAAAAAATAGGAAAAAGAGAAGGCAAGGCAATGAATATATTCTGGTTGTCCTTTCAGAGTAGTGCTGTTCTATCCATTAGATAGGAACCCACCAGGTCAAGAGGGAAAACAGTCATAGTTTTTGTAAGACCTTAAGATCACAGAATCACAGAATGTTAGGGGTTAGAAGGGACCCCAAAAGATCATCCAGTCAACCCCCCCTGCCAGACAGAGCAGGATCACTTAGATCAGGTCACACAGGAACGCATCCGGATGGGTTTTGAATGTCTCCAGAGAAGGAGACTCCACAACCTCCCTGGGCAGCCTGTTCCAGTTCTGTCACCCTCACCATGAACTAGTTTCTCCTTATGTTTCCATGGAACCTCCTATGTTCCACCTTGCACCCATTGCCCCGTGTCCTATCATTGGATATAGAATCATAGAATCATTAGGGTTGGAAAGGACCTCTAGGATCAAGTCCAACCTTCATCCTAACATCTATCTATCCATTAGACCGTAGCCTCAAGTGCTACATCTACTCAGTTTTTAAACACCTCCAGGGATGGTGACTCCACCACCTCCCTGGGCAGACTGTTCCAGTGCCTAACCACTCTCTCAGTGAATAATTTCTTCCTAATATCCAATCTAAATCTCCCCTGATGCAACTTGAGGCCATTTCTTCTCATTTTATCATTAGTAATTTATAAGAAGAGACCAATACCAGCCTCACTATAACCTCCTTTTAGGTAGTTGTAGAGAGCAATAAGGTGTCCTCTCAGTCTCCTCTTCTCCAGACTAAACAACCCCAATTACCTCAGCCTCTCCTCATAAGGCATGCTTTCCAGATCCCTCACCATCTTTGTTGCCCTTCTCTGGACACAGTACTCAAGTTGCAATCTCACAGATGCCAAGTACAGGGGCAGTGCCAAGTACAGGGGCATATCACTGAGAAGAGCCTGGCTCCCTTCTCCTGACACTCACCTTTTCATATTTATAAACATTAATAAGGTCACCATCCCTCAGTCTCCTTGTCTTCAAGCTCCCTCAGCCTTTCCTCATCAGGGAGATGTTCCAATCCCTTCATCACCTTTGTGGCTCTGCAATGGACTCTTTTGATCAGTTTCCTGTCCTTGAACTGAGGGGCTTAGAGCTGGACACAATAATCCAGATGTGACATAAAAGGTCAGAGTAAAGGGGGAGGAGAACGTCTCTTGACCTACTAACCACACTCCTTCTAATCCACCCCAGGATGCCACTGGCCTTCCTGGCCACAAGGGCACATTGCTGGGTCCTGGTCATCTTGCTGTCCACCAGGTCCCCCAGGTTCTTTTCCCCTATGCTGCTTTCCAACAGGTCAGTCCCCAGCTTGTACTGGTACCTGGGGTTGTTCCCAGATGCAAGACTCTACAATTGCCTTTGATACATTTTGTTAAATTTCTTCCTGCTCAACTCTCCATCCTGTCTAGGCTGTTCTTTGAAGGATAGTAGGTATGGTCCAACAAAAATAAGCAAAAATACTCAGGCATGCAAATTATCAAAATGTTTACTGAAGGATGTGCATTAATTAGTCTGAGAACAATCAAACCCATTTTATGCTACTTTATTGATGATTAATAATGTATGAATAGGAAGAGAATAAGAATTGTAAATCAGGAAAGTATTTACCTGGTATTCAAATGCAGTGGTTGTGCTTGTGGTTTGTTACAATATTTCCACTAGGTACAGCTCATCTAATTCAATCTTTGAAATGTGCTAACAGGAAAGAAAGGATTGTTGATTGCTGTTCTTTCCATGATTGATTTTTGGTTTTGGTAGCCAGCTGTTGTCCCATATCTGGGTTCATTACCTGGTGTGCAAAAAATAATTGATACCCAGAGTTGATATATATGTCATTTTCTAGTTCTGCACAGAAAAGGGTGCTAGGTGATAATTTGCAAAGCTAGCAGCCCTCTTAAGAAATAAGGCAAGTCTCACACACAAAATAATAAGAAACTACAGTAGTGGAAATGATTGATATAGTCATTGTCACTCCTAACTTTAAACATGAAAACAGAAACTTACCATTCTCTTATCTCCAGATGTCTACTGTCTTTGAGATTAGTTCCATTGCCAAGGTCTGATGCTCCCCCTTCATCAACTACACAACCCCACCTATTTGTGCAACCTGGAACTTTTGTGACTGTTAACCCTTCTCTTTCAACAACACAGTGAGTGAAAAAAATGAAAGCTTATGTGAAATGATAATTTCATCTGGAGGAATCAAATTAAAATCATAGTACTGGTCAGCATTTATGCTGAATGTCATGGGCATATCTTTATCATAGCAGGTGATGATCTTTCAGTCAAAGTGCATGGTATTTTTATTTGCTGTTGACCATAATTTTAACAATGTACTTTGTTTTGATACCAAATAGACAGATAGTCTTTGAAACAGGGAACTGATGATGCTTTAATTAATGAAGGATGCTGTCAGAATGGCAGAAAAAGGCAAAAAAAATGGTGGTCCTTCACAGTGGGAACAAAAAGCATTAGCAATGCCTAGGAATTCTTCCATAGAGGCCACCTTTATGCTCTATAAATAGTCTTATGTATCTGAATGCCTGTAATTATTAACAATTTCAATATCTAGTGATATCCAAATGCAACAAATAAACTTCAGCATCCAGTCAAACTCTTCTTAGAACTAAAATCAATAGGTCATGAAGAACCCGCCTCCTCAACAGGCAGCACAAATGACTGTACCTTTTCCTCATTACAATGTAGTTTGCAACCTTTTCATTCATTCATAGTATTCCTATAGGACAGAAAAATAATTACACCAGCAAAACTGTGTGCTGGGTTGTCCTGTCTGATGCTAAATTCATATAGTCAAGAGTTTTAAGAGTACTTTCAAGAATACAGTAGAAAAAAGAAGAAGAAAGAAGTTCTTGTAGGGAAAGGTGAAACAGCATGAATAGCAATAAACAGACTTGGTCTCATTTTCAAGATCCTTTAAGGGACAGTGCATGTCTTTCCACCATCCTTTGTGCAAAGTCAAGACATTTGCTACTTTCTCCCATAGTCATGTGTATGTTGCTGCTCCTGATTTTCTGGGAAGACACTTCTAGATACCCTTGTGCTACTGCTATGATCAAAAACTTATGCATTGGTGGGACGTTGTTCAGGCACTGTCCTGTCCTGTATGATCCCGTTGTTTTTATGGTTATCTCTAACTGTAATCTCTTGGTTATTGTTTATATTGCAAACAAAGCAAGACAAATGAAGCCAGGTGGACCACAGTAATTCTCTCAGCCTCTACTTGTAGCATCCACAGCATCTCTGATGGAAAGACATCAGGACCTTTCTGGTAGTACCCCACCTCTGGGGGATGCTGTCAGCATTTATTTGTGGGGTAAAAGTATGTGTTTTGTCAGACTCATCTTATTGCAGTCTTCTTAATCAAGAAGTTGATTTAACTTCATTTTTAATGATAAAGGGAGCAAGCACTCGGCTTCACTCAGGATACCAATCCTTCATGGAAAGACAGTGTCTTGACAGTCTTCAAGAAGTCACATTTGGGGATGAATAAAGTTTGAGAGAGTCCTTGGTCATTGATTTTGATTTTGATCAGGTGATTTTGATCAGGTACTGTATGTTCTGTCATCTTCTGTGTCATGTCTTTCATGTAAGCATAATTTTAGTGACCTCCATGGGGGTCTCCCCATGACTAGTGAAGCCAGGCACTTAAAGCAAATAGTATATACAGCAAATATATCCCATAAATTTGAGGTACTGAAACTCATCTGTGTTTGTCTGCAAATCTATGCCACATAGTGCTTGAAAACATGACTCACTGACACTGTGACTCAGGCATTTCAGATATCACCACTGAAGAAGCCAAAAGTCTGGGAAAAAATTCAAGCTCCAATTCTTGCCCATGGCTGGTAACCAAAGACAGTATTTCCAGATTGAGTTTATACCATGCTTGCAGTGGGAGAAAATATATTTTCTCAGAAGATGTTACTACAAAAACAACAATATAATCATTGCCTTTTTCATTACCTACAACCCAGGCTCTGAGCTTGAAGTTAAATGTAAAGTTTTCTTACTTCTCAGTAGAGTTTTGACTACAAGGTTCTGTCTGCTTTTTAATTCCATATTTCTCAGTTAAAGTTACAAACTGTTGCCCTTTGTGCCTTCTGCTAGATATTCTAGTAGCTGCTTTGAAGAGGCAGAAACCTGTTGGGCTGCATGGCTTTGCTTTCTGAGCTGTCAAAGGAGGCCTTTCCTAACCTTGAAGCAAATCCTTTGCTGTGGTCCTTAGCATGGGAGGTGGACACAAACATTGCCTTGGGTGGAAGATGCTTCTTGTAGAATGATTTGAATCAAGTCAGGAGGGGACAGGGGACAGACTATGAAACATCACAGCTGGTGCCAGTGGTCTGTGCTTCGTGCATGCAGACCTTAGGCTAATTTAAGATATGCTCACATGGCCCAGAGTGCTTTTCCCAGTTTTATTAGGAGAGGATCAGCTCCAGGATGTTTTGTTTCAGCATTCAGCACAGTAAGATTTAGGACTGAAAAATGCTCTGCATTCTTGTCTTGAGTTACTGTTCACCAAGGCCCCTTAATCTCTCTTACAGAGTTAATTTGATTCCTGCCTGTCATTGGTTAGCCTTGTCACTGTCTACCCACTCACACTACAAAAGGTACAGAAAGCAACTTGCTTTAATAATACATTTGCAAATAATATACTGATACAACATGGGACCTCTTTCTAGGTTAGGAGCTAGTCCAGCTGCTCTTTCTATGTGCTAATTCTCTGCAAAAAAAAAAAAAAAAAAAAAAGTCAGTTTTTCTTGATGCCAAAGATGCACAATTAGACGAGCAAATTGGAAAGGATCCATTGAAATTATCAAGTCCCACTCCCTGCGTTTTGCAGGGCTACCTAAAATTAAATTATATGATTCAGTGTGCCATCCAGATGCTCCCTGAACTCTGTTACTATGACCACTTCCCAGGGGAGTCTGTTCCAGTGAGTGACCATTCTGTCAGTGAAGAACCTTTTCCTAATGTCTAGTCTGGACTTCTGATGCAGTTTCATTCAATTTCCTCATGTTCTATCACTGGTCTTCACAGAGAAGAGATCAACACCTCCTCTACTGCCACCCCCATTGAAGAAGTTGTAGACTGCAGTGTGGTCACCCCTCAGCCTTCTTTTCTCTATACACATAAGAGTATCAGCTGTATTAAAGGCTGAATAAGGCACAGGCCTAAATTTACCTCTACCTGTCATGAGAAGGAAAAAAATAATCAAGCAATTCCCTTCATGGTCTGAAGCCTTGCTCACTAGACCAATGAATGGAGCCAGCTCACTGGGCTGGTTGGACTGTTGAGAGCCTGTAGAGCAGGTCAGCTAAGTATATTTGAAATGAATACTGAGAAATTGCAAGTGTTACTCAGAAATTGTGACTGACTGCTCACTGCTGGACACAAGAAATAACAAAATCCCACAATTGCAGAAAACTTCTGAATTTGCTGAGGGCACAAACCCAGCCCTAAGCCAGTACTGTTTTGTGAGGACTTCAGAGCAGCTGGGCTGTGCAGGGATGAAATTAGGGAACATACATAGAACAAAAATGAAGCTTGAGTCCATCCTTCTAGGTACAAGAGGCTTCAGAGGCTCTTACCACTGAAGGCTGCCCTGTTTATGTTCTACCAGAAGCATCTACACTAGCTTGGGTATCATCAGACATGATATCAATAAGCACAGAACTGCTGCCTGTCTTGAGAAACAGATAGGTAGGTGAATTAAGTTATTTGTATTACTTGGGGCAACTGATGAGTCTATGAGATACTATTGGCTTCTTGTTTTGTTGTTTGTTTGTTTGTTTTATCTGCCTTGAAAATATACATTATTGTGAACTTACTACTTTGTACTTCTTAGAGCTATTTGTTCAGCTGACTCAATCAACTTTGGTAAAGCAGTGTCTTATTCTGGTGCTGTTAATTTACAGGATCCACCCAGGAGAACTTTATACAGCTATGAATTTAGCCTTTTAAGCTACTCTAGAAGAAATTTGGTCCTAAGTTCCACTGATGTAGCACAGTATTCAGAAATCCTTTACCTAGAGAAGGGACCGTTCAAGAAATATTTAGGGGCATCTGTGATACACCAGGTACTGTCTTAAGGACATCCAAAGTAAAATGTATGAGCTGCTAAAAGCTCAAAGTTTATACTGCCTATGCATAAGGTGTCATAGAGATTAACAAAATGTACTTATTCCCAGGACTGACAAGGACCATGCCTGTTGCAGTGACAGCCTTTGTTAGGTGTTAACTCATTTTGCTTCTGCTGACCCAATATTGAACACAATGCTTTGGTTTTAATTTTGACTGCATTATATTTCCTCAATGAAAATCACTCAAAGCCTTTAGAAAAGAACTGTTTTTTTCCATTAAAAAATAAAAAGTTCATTAAAGTGCATTTAAAGTTCTCCAAACTTTTTCTAATTTTTGAGAAAATTTTTCTCAGTTCTGAGATTTGATTAAAATAGTCAATTTAGTCAGAGTAGTTTCTTCTAATGAAATCTGTTTCAGAGGGAAATTTCCTCTATATTTCTATAGCTATTTCCTCAATGTGATCATTCTGCACTCAAAACTCACTTGAAAAATCTTCCTAAAACAACCAAGCCATGAACTCCAGTATTCAATGTACTTTTCACATATACCTTGTTTTTACAGGTTTTTTTTGCAATAGTTTTTAGTAATTGTTTTTGTATATTTTCATTATTTACATTTAATATTAAAGATGATACTTTGAAAAGCAAGCTGGCTAGCATAGTCTCCTCTTCCTGTGGCACATATGTTTATTGTTCAAATTCCAATACAGAGAGCACCAAGATGTTTTTATTTGTGGTCAATGGACACATCTGAAAAAAATGTAACTTTTGAAATCAGATTTGCCTCCAGATACTGTAAAGCCATGTAGGGTATATTGTTTATGAAGCTCCAAATTTTTTTGAGAAATTTACATTCAAACATTGCTTTTTAACAATCAGCTTTTGATCCAGCCTGCTACTTGGATTACTGTTTCTGTACTGCCATTGCCTTTTCAGAAGCAGCATTTTTGTACTTACATTTTATAAATATCCTTCCTTAGAAATCATGTGAAGAATGATGTCTCCACATTACTGTATTAAAAATTATTAAGAACATATTAACACACTTAAGGATGTGTAGTTATCCCATTTGTTTTAAGCATTTTAAAAGCCAGAATATGTGACAAGAAACATCTCTTCATTGTGAACAACTTCTACAAATTATTACGCTTTGGTTCTCTTCAACTATCTGGTGAAAAATCGTCTGACTTGTGTTTTAATTGGACTCAAGGTCTCTGGAAGTTATCCTCGGCTGAAAGAGTATGTCATTTCAGTTCATCTTGCAGCGTGTGCCGATGCAATCAAGCTTAGATTTTGCTGATGCAAATCAAGTCCTAGAGTATGCAGGTCATGTTTTAAAAGAAAGATTGAAAGAAAGAAAAGGTTTGCTGTTTTCCTGCTCTGGAGAAGAATGTTGTCACAATAAAGAAAGCTTTCAGGTACACCTGTGTAGGTGCTTGTGCTTGGGGAGAGGTGGGGCCCATAAGACCTTGGCAGCACAAAACTAATCTTCAAGATAAGAGAATGGTAAACTTCTGCTTTCATATGTGAAGTTAAGGGTGAGGCATGACTAACGAAGTTAACTTTACTGCAGTTTCTTCTTCGTTGTAAGCTGTATAAAATCGTACAACTCCTCTCCAGGGGTGTGCTACCTTTGCAGATTATTGCCTGGCACACCTTTATGTGCAGAACTGGAATAAAACACATATCTCGACTCTGTGTGTCAACTGTTTTTTACACACTAGGTAAAGATTTGGGACAAGAAGAGCAGATTTGGACAGGTGTTCGTTTAAATAAAATTATTTATACACAGATTCCAGAGTGCTTTTTATCAATGGCCTTTCCAAATGTGGTTAGATAAAAAATAAAAATGAAGAACAGAAATAGGGAATAAGGAAATTGCAGCAGATGACTAAACTGCCAGTTGTGGAATTTCATAGTCCAAATCCCCTTCACTGAAGGCCCTTTATTCCCTTGAAGAGAAGAGATTTCTCTTCAACACAGTATGTGTTAAGATGATGCGAGAAAGAGCTCAGATAACAGGTTCATTCTTCTCTTACACATGCAGTCCATAAGTCCATTTGCTTCAGTAGACCTACTACTATTTTCATAGCTTGGGTTGCTGTGGAATCAAACCATATGCACAGACACTTTTGAGTGTCCCTTCCCTAGTGCTTCGTTGGTGATTTTGGCTAGATTTGAGAAAAGGTTGATGAACTTAAGTTTTATGAAAGCAAATGGCTACCGTTCCTGTACGTGTCCTGGATAGGGGAAGACTTTGATGGGAAGTCACATTCTGTTATTATACACCAGGTAAAAGGATGTGGAGGTGAATCCCTAGCTACACGCTAATACTAAAATACTTAAAATATATGCATGTTGCAACTGTATCAGACTGCTGTTATAGCAGTGAACTTGTGAGAAATTGCTGCACAAGAGAGATGTGGGATGCCTCTTCTGGGGCTAACCATCCTTTTCTCAAGAGATGCATTTAAGCTTTAGCTCCTGCCCTTGGTCCACAACCAAGTCTAGCCCTGTCCCTTGCAGAAGCTGCCCTTACCTTGCTCACTTGACTTCTTGGCTTGATTTTAGACTTGCCTCATTGTTACGAATTTTTCTAAACATGAGAGACACACAGAGACAACTTCTCCTAGCTTCCCTCTAGATTAGGAAGGACTAGGGTTTTAAAATGGGTTTCCTACACTTCTGAGAAGTTCAGAAAACAGAAGGCTATTTTCTGAGTTTTTCCTGGAAAATCAAATGTAGACTCTCAGCATCAAGAAATGACAACTACTAAGTCAGAGATAGGTGCTTTTGAATATTTGGCTTAAATAGACAGTCAGAAGTCATGTTAGATGGAGAGGAATTGTACCTGTGGCTCTTGTGCTAAGTTGAAGACTTAATTACTGGAGTGACTTTTCTTCTCAAGAGCCAGTGAATGATTCATAAGGGGTTTTGGGAAGCCTCCACTAGCAATCATTTTCTATGAGTGAATGTGACCATTCAATTCCTGCTCAGTTTTTGGCTAACACAGCTCATGATAAGGACTGATGTATGCTGGGAGTGATGTCATTAGGTTAAAGTAAGAGCCCCACTTAGTCAGAACAGGTGTCCAGAAAAAGCTAAAAGACAATTATGCAGCCATTATCACCTGTAGCTTGCTGTCTCCTGCAGCCATCATCTTTGCATATTGACTGTCTGAAAGTTTTGTCAGAATCTGCTACTTCATGGGAAAGAGATGGAAACTTAGAAGCTAGGAAGCACCAGCTTACCCCAAAAGCTTTTGAAGCAGATTCAACAGGAGCTGGACTGTTGAACAATTGCATATCAGATGTGTGCATGTGGAATATATAGAAGCCACCTAGATGTACTAGGTTGCATGCTGAAAGGAATAGATGCCCCAAAACTTGATCTCCATGGACTAAGGCAGTGTCACACTTCATTTTGTCCTTCCCAAACTTTGAAAACTACACTTAAGTGCAGTACATCAGCCATCAAGACCTGTCCTGTTTTTATATGATGTGAAATGAAAGATATGCTTTAAGAATATAAAAACCCTGTTGGACTGAGTGGGGATTGCATTCAACAGTATATTACTAATACTAATTAATCAAAAATAGTCTTTGTTTCACTGGGTCAATAGGCACCATGTCTTTACATCATAATTATTTTATTCCTAAGTTTAACTGTTTGAAAATAACCTAATGTACTGCAGGGAGCTAAATGTGGGCTGAAGGAAGAGCTGAATGAAGCATGATGAAATAGCAAAAATAGTGTACCCCGAAGGAGTTTAAATTAACATGCGTGGCTATGGCTGGAGAATTAGCCCTCATCTGGTTCCATCATGACTGGCACTGTTTAACCTTCTGAAGTCTGTTGATCTTAGGTTTGGAGGAAACTTATGTGTGAAAGATAAAGCTCTTAGGGAGATGGGGGATAAGCAGACAGTTGAACCAAAGAAGGTGTTATTTCTGGAGTGGCAGCAACAGTAAGGGATAAAGGATTCCCCAAGTGCTGAAATGTGATAACAGTATGTGGAAAAGAAGGAAATCAGGGGAATTCCCTGAGTAAGCATAAACTCGTCATGACTTACCTCTAGAGTCAAGAATAGTGAGATGTTAAAAGGTAAAAAAATCAGGGCAGGGGAGTTATCTCATCCTACAAATAGCATTACAGTTGTTAGGATTTGGGCCCTAGGATATTTTCCCAGACTGTCAATGATTTCAAGTTCAGGAATAAAAATAACTAGCAATGACATAAGTAAACAAGTAAAATAAATTAAAATAATTTGAATAGCAGTTGTTCAACAGCTCAACAGACACCTTTTCTGTTCCTTCATTTGGATTCACATTCCAGCAAGACTGTTTATGAGCTTCCAACTTGGTACATGTCTTGCAGGTTAGCTTTGGCACTGCCTGAAGAGTTAACATTGACAAATTCACTCTCCAGAGATACCTCTCAGTTTTTGTATTTTTACCACTGCTTAAAACAAATTTAGAATATTACTTCCATACAATTAAAAGATTAACATTTCATAAAGAAAATACCATCTTTAGGCACAGCTTCCCTTCTCAAAATGCCCATGAACAGTGACCTGAAAATGGGACACTCAGCTCCTACTGTCTTTGTCTCTGCTGCCTTATGCTCCTCTTGTTGCTGCCAAGTACAGGGCTACTGCTGTGACATGAAGCAGGCACACCATTTTCCTATTCCCATGTAGAACATTATTCTGGAAGAGAGAACAACTTCTTTGTGGCTGGTGCAAATTTATCTTCTTTTATAAGTTTCGGTTTTTTTCCACAAAATGCTTACCTCCCACCCTATGAAAGCAGAAGTGATGCAAAGCTCTAACCAAGAGCAGGGTGCAAACTGGCAGCAAACCTTTACCTTGCCTGGGCTCATACAGAACACATATTTGGTTTACTATTCACTGACATCTCTTTCAATTCCAGACGTATTAAAAAAAATTCTATAAATAAAAAAGGTAGCAATGTAATCACTTGAGGAAATTTGACAGGTCATAATCAAGGAAAACTAACCACTGATGGAACATAAAATCAAATACTATTTCAATATGATCAGATAGTTTCACTGTTTTCCTAGTTTCAGATGGGATAGAGTTAATTTTCTTCCTAGTAGCTGGTGCTGTGCTGTGCTTTGCATTTAGCATGAGAATAATGTTAATAACATGCTGATGTTTTAGTTGTTGCTAAGTAGTGCTTATCCTCAATTAAGAATTTTTCAGTTTCCCATGCTTTACCAAAAAGCAGGAGCAGAAGAAGCTGTAAGAGAGGAAGAATAACCAGGAAAGATGATCTGAACTAGCCAAAGGGATATTCTATACCATAGAACATCATGCTCACTATATAAACCAGGGGTAATTGTCCAGGAGGAGCGATCACTGCTTGAGGACTGTCTGGGCATTTGTGAGCGAGTGGTGAACAATTTGCATTGTGCATCGCTTGTCTTTTCTTATCTTTGATTCCTTTCTCTTTTTGCTATATTAATTTATTATTATTATGTTGTTGTTGTTGTTATTTTTAGTTATTGAACGGTTCTGAGTTTTATTTTTCTTCAACTCTCCTCCCACCACACTGGGAGGAGGGAGGGAGGAGCTGCATGGGACAAAAGCATGACAGCTCTGTATCATTCTGCAGTGGTTAAATGGGTTTCAATGCTGATTATGAATCCTGTGACAGAATGAAACAAAAGACTTGTCTTAGGGAAAGTAACCATTCCAGAAATCTTTACATTGTAGGAAACAAGTATTTTGCAGTTTTAATGGGGTGATCAGCATTTGAACACACTGAATACACCACAAGGATGAAACTCAAATTTAAAAAGGATTTCCAGAAGTGACATTCTCTTAGTATCTCTGGTACTTGTCATTCACCATCAAGTCAACTCCCAGTGTCATAACATCATCACATCAACAATGGGTGGAGGGTATTTCAGGAAGATATAGGAGATAAAGGACAAAGTCACCATTTCTGAGGTGACTTCTGAGGTGAAGGCTTCTTCTGAGGCTCCAATGATATGCTGATATTTAAAGTTGAAGACAACAGGATTAAAAAGCAGGAATGGAAGGGTGTCTTGGTGGTTTGCAAAAGCAGACAGAGAACCCATGGGAAAATTTATTTTATTAAAAACATTTTTTTTTTCTTCCCCAAACTGCTGTGGTTCCATCTGTGGAACTGTGTGCTTGAGTTGTATCAGAAAAAAAGGCTAGTTCTAGGTTTATTGGTTGGTTGTGGGGTTTTTTGGTTTTGTTTTGGTTGGTTTGTTTTATTTTTGTTTAGTTTTATTTTGTTTGCTTGTTTGCAGGATTTTCTTTTAAATTTCTGATTAACCCCCCCCAAAAAACCTTCAAGCCAAGTAGGTTCTTTCTGCAAACAGTTTTGGTGCATCAGTAACCATTATTGTAATTTTTAAAAATTTGATTAAACCTCAATTCACTTAACACAGATCACATGGAGTGCTGCACATCGACCAGATGTGTTATGGCTATGGAAAAACAATAATAGAATTGAGACAATGTTTGTAAAGTAGAAAAATGTAGGCAAGAGCTCACAGGAGCAGAAATAATGGTTTACTCTGTCATACTGGACTTTCACTAATCCATCCACAAAAAACCCCAAAAACGTAAGTGATAAGAGAAACATGGAAGATAGCCATCAAATTTTATGAGCAAGTTTTAGAGGGAGAGGTAATATCTTTTATTCAATTTCCTGAGACAGATGGAAAAAAAACAGATGAGCTGTCAGACATATATGGCCTTTTTACAAGCTCCAAGAGAAGCAGAAAATTTCCAGTTGAAACATAGGTTGACAGCAATATCTTTGTATTCCATTTAATTATTTAATCATCCCTGGATAAAGGTAGCTATTATCTAGGCAACCCAGAGGAGGGTGAGAAAAAGCTATTTGGTTATTTTGTCGTTAAGTCTTAAGGAACAGTGAGCAAAATTAGTTTTTGATTACCTGGATAATTCAGGGCTTATCCTGAGGGAATTGGAGGTTATATTAATTCTCAGAAGACTTTTGAGTTTCTTTATCTGACCATTGTCAAGCTGATGGTGGTAAAAAGTTTTCCTAGCCCAGTGTGCTTTTGCAGGTCTTCAGAAAACTAAAGCCAGTGATTTTAGATAGTCATAGCATTAACGTTTCACAGGTACCACAGGTATCCTGACCATCTGCTGCCTCACCTTTAGGGAGAAGCTATCACTCTTCTATATGAAAAGTTAAATGAAGACTTCAGAATCAGATAAAAAACTTGGTCCTGAAACTGAGAAACAAATCAAGAAGCTGCAGAGATGACAGAGAACGTCAGGTCCTGCATCAATAGAAATACCAAGCTGTGTTGCACTATTTTATCACAAGAAAAGTAGCTTTAAACAGGGCAATATGTTTGATGGTTTTCTTCAATGTCAGCCTTTTTCCTTCCTATTACCCCTTGTAAAACACTGCTGCTTGTGACCAAGATATGCATGAGATCACCACATATCACCACACATCACCACACTCAACTCATGAGTGGGTTCCATATTAGTTTTGTATTTATTTGTATATATTTCATTATTTTCACTACTTATTAAAACTAGTTTAACTTTCTTTCCCAATCCATAAACCCCCTTGGGTAAGGGAGAGGGGTTAATAGAGAACAACTGTCATTCATCTACTGACAAGACCAGATCTAACCCTTGACAGCTCTAAAATTTTGTATGTACTTTATGAAATAACATGTTGAGACAGCAGACGTGCTTTAAGGAGGACAGAGGCAGTATTGTTGGTGTACACCTCTGCAGGAAGCCAAGGGTAGCCAGCCTGAAAATGTCATCAGCTTAGAGGTTTTCTTTATAAACTTTCTGTATTTAAATTGCTTCTCTTGTTTTATCACAAGTTTTTCTGAACAGGAAGTAGAAGCTTTTGCACTTTGCATTTAGTTAAAAGCTGAAAGCCAGCCAGCCTTTTTCCCTGGGATATTTTAAAGTACCCTCTCCCTTGTCAAAACAGAAATCTGCTCCAGTTTCCAAGTTTTCTTTTTCCCAGTAAAACATTAAATTACTTAAGGAAATGAACAATGGGAAAAATAAGAGGGGCAGGTCAGGGAGAGATTTTTTTTAGTATAAGGCCATTCCCTTTCCATTTTCAAATTACCTGTAAAACAAATCAGGTTGCTGATAAAAACTGTTCAATACCAGTGAGTCAGATTAGAATGGATTTCTTACACTAATCCTAGTCTAGGGTGTGTGTAGTTATGTAGCTAATGTGATGTGACAATTCAAAGTAACATTATCCCTTGCAAAGAAAGTGGGCTTTTGGAGGTTTTGTTATTTGGTTTTTGGTTTTTGTGTGTGTGTGTGTGTGTATGTGTGTGTTTTTGGTTTGTTGGTTGGTTTGGTTTGGGTTTTTTTGTGCGTGTGTGTTTCATTTTGTTTGTTTCTTTTATGGTTTTGCTTGTTTGTTTGTTTGTTCTTCCTTATAGGGCAGGAAATTGAGTTTCATCTGTTTGAATGTTTCGAATATACAATGACTGTTTACCAGCATATCTCAACGGCTGTACCAGAGGCCATCTCTGTTCTGACATTATGTCTTACAAGAAAGGTTAATACAAGCTCACTAGATGCTTTTCCAGAGGCAAAAGATAGAAGCATACAAATGTCTGGGTTGGAAGGGACCTCTAGAGCTCATCTGGTCCAACCCCCTTGCTGAGAGCAGGGACATCCTCAACTACAGCAGGTTGCTCAGAGCTTTGTCAAGCCCCACCTTGAATGTCTGCAGGGATGGGGCCTCAACCACCTCCCTGGGCAACCTGTTCCAGTGTTCCACC
>JANHGN010020436.1:8413-24884 GCA_024605025.1 Megaceryle maxima | reverse complement strand
CAGGTCCCTCAGCTGCTCCTCACCACCCTTGTGCTCCAGCCCCTTCCCCAGCTCCGTTGCCCTTCTCTGGCCACGCTTCAGCCCCTCAATGTCCTGCTGGGAGTGAGGGACCCACAACTGACCCCAGGATTCGAGGGGTGGCCTCCCCAGTGCCCAGTCCAGGGAGATGATCCCTGCTCTGGTCCTTCTGGCCACACCAGTGCTGACACAATATCACCCTATGCTTTACAACAAACTGCTGCTGTTGACTTTGCTGCCACATTCCCCCTCTTTTGTAACCTCCCCCTTAAAACATGATGTGCATCCCTGGAGCAGCTCTGCATCCTTAACTCAACGACCTCAGCTTCCCTGTACAATAAACCAAGGGAGCCCCAGCGAGTCCCCTGCACCGCCCCGCTCCGGTGCTGCACACTGAGATGCTGTTAGGCTGATTTACAAATGGTATTGATATAACTCTGCAGCCCCAGCATCTCCATCGCAGCTCACCCGAGAGCATCCATCACCTCCTGCACAGGGGAGCTGCAAGTGGGGGTTTGAGCAGCTGCAAAAATTTATGAGCGAGACAAGATGGGAGGAAAATAGGAGGAAAAATCCTAAAATCAGGAGGGAATTTAGGAAATCCTGAGATGCTCTATGACAAACCTGACATTTTGAATGCAGGAAGCTCCCTGGGAAAGAAGAAACAGGGAAGGGGAGGGCAAAAAACCTGGAAGAGAGGGGGATTTGCAGTGATAAAAATAAAAGCTGGGTTATTTTTTCCCATCCCACTCTGTCTGTGGTTTCTCAGAGCGTAATTTGCTCGGCCGCCCCGGCACGTCATCCTCTTGCTGAGGGCTCCAGCATCCCTCTGTGCAGGGGGGGATTATGCAAATCCAGCCCCAGCTCGCGAGAAAGTGGGTTAATCCAATATTACTGAGTGGAAAAGGGAAGGAAAAACCTGGTGGAGATGGCAGTGTTGGTGGAAAAAGCCTCCTCCCCAAAATAAGGGGGAGATGAAGCCAATTGCAAGCTGCAATTTAGGGTCTGGGACTTTTTTAGTTGGTTTTGTATGTTGATATTTTTCTGCTTGCAGCCTCTACACACCTAAATACACATATTTATAGCAAAAAACCAGCCAGGACTGGATGGAAATACTCCTGTACATGCACCACGCTCCACCAGCTGAATATGTATCAGTCCAGAGAGCACCTTTTCCTATTTATAAGCCTGCCTGGATGTGAAGAAGAGCTTTAAGGCAGAGATGCTCCTTAAAAAACAAGACAAAATATCCTTTGGCAAAGGGCAGCCACTTCATTCAGCACCACAAGCCCAGTTAGCTCTTTCTTCACCTTGTCTGTGAGCAAAGAGTTGAGGTTTTTCCCCATCCTGGAAAACTTTTCTCTGGTCTGAGGGTTTTATGGCTGCTGTTTGGCAACTTCTCCTGAAATTCCCTGGAGAAAGTCAAAGATACTGCTCTGGAGTGTTATAGCTGAGGCTGGATCCAGGCTCGGTGCAGATGGGAGTGATGCTGGTGTGGCAGGGAAAGCTACAGCCTCCAGATCCCCCCTTCCCACACAAAACCAGATGCTCTAAGTCCTGCTTTGCTCCACATCAGCATCCCCCCCCCATCAGGATCTGGGGGACGGGGATGGGAAGAGGAAAGTTTTCTTCAGGAGGCTTGAAGTGTGAAGAACCCAGCACTGTTCCCCAAGCCCCAAACACCCTCAGTTTTGCATCATTTCCTACATTGCCTGGAAACCACCCTCTTTTTTTGTATCATTTCACACCCAACATGCAAATCCTCTTTACACAGCGGTGCTGACCCGAGCTCCTGTCTCCCAAACCCTCAGCGCAAAGCCCCCAGCACTGAACCGAGCCTGCCAACCCCAAATCCACCTGGAAAACCTAACAAAATGCCCGGGGAAAGTCTCTTGGAGCCCTTGGGATGATTGCAAAGCCAGTTTACATCTCTCCCCTCCTAGGTTTTCAAAGGCCAGCCACCCAATCGATACTCCCATCAGCAGGAGCGCCGTCTGCCCTTCTCGCCGCCATCCTGCCTTGACCTTCTGTTGCACAGCAGCAAAGCAGCCGGGTGACTCCATGTCCCCGTCCCCAAGGACAGGGAAGAGGCACCAGCATCACTTACCCGGTACCAGACGATCTCCCGCATCTTCCCATCTGTCTTGAAGTTGCATTTCAAGGTGACAGCATCTCCCACCACCACGGGTGGCAGCGGCTCAATGCTGACCGTCAGGTAGGCTGGAAAGTTAAAAAACAACAAAAAAGAGACATGAGCTGCCAGGGAGGGATGGGGCAAAGGGGTTAAAATGCTGTTCTCATGTGGTTTAATGGTATTAAAAAACCCTGCTAAGATTTTATGGTATAAAAAGCTCTGCCACGAGGAGCAAACATCAGCTGCATCCCACGTAGGGATAAGGCATGGGCAAGCCCATCACCGTGGCATCTTGCCTCCTTGCAGTGATGAATTGTGGCTGGTTCCAATGCACCAGAAAAGTATAAACTGGGGAAAATCCTTCCTGACCTTAGTTCCCAGTTTATGGCAGCAAGATACACAGACCAACTATTTCACTGCTTCTCTCCCCAGCTTGGCAAACCTGCTCACATTTGCCCAAATCGACCCTGGGCACCCAGGTTTTAGGGCTTGCCTTGGTCCATGCCTGGAGCTCTGATCCCACTGGCCACCCTTCCCACCTGCAAACTCAAGCCCATCCTTCCTGTGGAAGCTTTGACTTTGTCTCCACCATCATCTGCCCCACGATGGTTCTCTCCCCATTGCAGATCAAGTTCCTCCACCCCGTCCTTGCTTTAAAACCCTCTAAATTACTCATTTCTTATGGGAATGGGTCCAACAGATTAATCAGAGGATGTGCAAAGCTCAGCCTGAGGTTTTACAGCCCAGCCTTGGCTGTCAGCCTGCTTCTTCCCCATCTCCCCCACAGCTGGATGCAGGATCTGTCCTTGTAGCAGAAGGAAAATCAGAGCACGGGCAGCTCTGTCTGACCATTTTCTCCCCATTTCCCCTCGATTTGCTGCAAAACTATGGCAGGAGCACAGAGCAGCCAGGGTCAGGAGGGCAGGCAATTGCATTTCTATTTTATTTTCCTCTATTTCTTCCAGCTGCTGGAAGATGCCAGATTGACAGCCTGGCAGATCTGAGCCTTTCTTTACCATCCTTGTCCTGACTGCACCCATTTGACACCTTCTGCAACCAGAGCACCCCAAACCCACCCTTAACCCACTGCAAAACCCCATTTTTTCTGCAAATTATTGCTTGTGACAGGTGGAAAAACCCAGACTGCCTGGAAAATGGGAGCAGGTTTGGAAATGGGGTTGCAGAAATAGAGACTCCTTTGAAGGAGATGCCCCACAAGAGGAGAAGGTAGCAAAGCTATGAGCTTGGGGGAGAGTGGCTAGAAAGTTGCTGGGTGGAAAAGGACCTGGGGTTGTTGATCAACAAGCAGCTGAATATGAGCCAGCAGCGTGCCCAGGTGGCCAAGAAGGCCAATGGCACCCTGGCTTGTATTAGAAATAGTGTGGCCAGAAGGACCGGGGAGGCGATTGTCCCTCTGTACTCAGCACTGGTGAGGCCACACCTTGAGCACTGGGGTCAGTTTTGGGCACCTCAATACAAGAAAGACATTGAGGGGCTGGAGCAGGTCCAGAGAAGAGCAACAAAGCTGGTGAAGGGTCTGGAGAACAAGTCCTTTGAGGAGCGACTGAGGGACCTGGGGCTATTTAGTCTGAAGTAAAGGAGGCCTCAGGGGAGACCTTTTGGCTCTTGACAGCTCCCTGAAAGGACATTGTAGAGAGGCAGGCACTGGTCTCTCTCACAAGTGATAGAATAAGAGAGAATGGCCTCAAGCTGCACCAGGGGAGGTTTAAACTGGACATCAGGAAAAATTCCTTCACTGGAAGGGTTGCCAGGCACTGGAACAGGCTGCCCAGGGAGGGGGTTGAGTCACCATCCCTGGAGGTGTTTAAAATCCATCTAGATGTGCTTCTTGGGGATAATGCTTAGTGGTGGGATTGCTAGAATAGGATTAATGGTTGGACTCAAAGACCTTAAAGGTCTTTTCCAACCTAAATGATTCTATGATTCTCTGAGTTTAGATATCCCACAGCCAGCGATTCGAGGTTCGCATCACTTGTAAAACAAGTTGCCAGGTTTTTTGCAACAAATCCCAGCCACGACCTGTGGGAGAACATGCTCCACACACACGTGCCTGCTGCAGCACCAAGGCAGCATGGCCCAGAATATTGAGCACCGGGCTCTCAAATTCTAGAAACCTTCTTTTTGCACTGCTTTTTTTTATTTTTTTTTTCCTAGGGGGTTTGCCAAAGCAGGTTTGCTGCTGCAGTCAGCCAGATACCAGGAAATCTGGGACAAAAGTGGATTTTTTTTTGGTGGCAGTGAGTACTTGGCAGCATCGCTCAGCGGGTGTGATGGGAAAGAGTGGTGCTGAGCTAAATGAAGGGCTGTTTTCAGCCCAGAAATGGTGCCCAGGGTTTAACTTTGCACCTTTACAACCCCAGCCCGATGCCTCTCTCCTCGCTGACGGTGACATGAACCCTCCCCAGCAGCCGTGCTCATTCAGGGCCAGCTTCTTTCCAGCCTCTCCTCTCCTGGACAGGGTTTATTTTAACGCACTAAAGCGGGGATTAATTCCTCGTGGCTGCCAACGCAGCACGCGCTCCCCTCCAACGGGGGGCTTTGCAGCTATAAGGAGGCAGCGATGGGAGAGGGAGGAGGAGGAGGAGGGACGTGAGGAAGGTCAGGCGAGGTCTCGCAGCGGCTGCCCCGATTCCCCTCATTTTGCTTTTGACATTTCCAAAGGCGAGACGAGCAACAGGCACGAAGGCGAAGGGAGGGGGGTGAGCAAAGGGTTTGCAGCACGGTGGCATCTGCCCAAAGGAAATCGGGGACGGAGTCGCGCCGGGGACAGAGGCTCCAGGCGTGTGGAAAAGCTTTGCCTGCTCATCAACCAGCGTTGGGAGCCTCCGGGAGAGATTACATCTCCCTCCTGCCCCTGGAGCGGATCAACGGGGCGATTAAATAAAGCCAGAGGCAACGGACGGGTGACAAAGGCAGAGTTCAGATTGAATTTTCCCTCACATCCATGAATTGTGGAGATCCGGGAGTTCCTGGCTCGTAACCACAGCATCTCTGGAAGGTTTTTCCATCCCCCTGTCTGTGGCATTGCATTTCTGACCCTGTGCATAGCAATGGGAACCAGGAGCATCCCCATCCCAGTCCAGCCAGGCATTTGGGTGATGCTGAGACCATGCCCTATAGAATCATAGAATGATGGGGTTGGAAGGAACCTCTGGAGATCATCGAGTCCAACCCCCCTGCCAGAGCAGGGGCACCCAGGGCAGCCCACACAGGAACAGAGCCAGGTGGGGTTGGAATCTCTCCAGAGAAGGAGACTCCACAACCTCTCTGGGCAGCCTGGGACAGGCTCTGCCACACTCACAGCAAAGAATTTTCTCCTGCTCAGATGGAGCCTCCTGCATTCCAGTTTGTGTCCCTTGTTCTATCACAGGGCACCGCTGAAGGTTGGTGGCTTTTCAAAGTCAAAAATGGCCAAGTTTGGGGTGGTCCCAGCCACCCACCTCAGCCCATGTGCAGCAAATGCCCAAGCATTTACCTGAGCAAATCCCCCTGCAAACGTATCCCCAACCTGCATCTTCTAGATGGCTCAAAAAAATTCAAAATGGGCTTTTTTTTTTTTTTTGACTCTGCTCCCTCTGTGTGCTGCAAAACCACTTTGATACGGCAATGGGGCTGCAGCCCACCAGCTCCCACCACTACACTCAGGAATTTGGGCTTGGCTATGCTGGGAGGACACCTGGTCCTTAAAAATACTATACTGTAACCACGAGATGCTCCTGTACTTCTCCTGAGTAGACCCTGCATGGAAAAGCCAAAGCTCTGAAGCTCTGTGGGGTGGGGACGGGGACCCAGCAATGCCTGGAAGGTGAAAAACCACCCACTCAAAGAGCAAAGGCTGCCCAAATTCAGAGCAAAATTACTGCAGAAGATGAGGGAAAGAGCATAAGAGAAACAAATGTGCAATCCCCAGAGAAGCCAGCCCACAAACTGCAAAGGATATGTGTAGGGGAGGGGGGAAAAGCAAGGAAAATAAAGCCAGGCACCGAAAAATAAAGCAAAAATCCAGATGGAGCCATCCAAAACCTGCTGTTTTGCTACGGTTGATGTGCGAATCTCATCCCTCGTCCCCCCCTTCCCTGTGCTTTCTGACAGCGGAGGACGGCGAAGTGTCACCGGTCCTCAGAAATCACTGCTTGGGTCTCTTTTTTTGGATTTACTGGGGAGAATAAACCAGCGGTGACAGGTACTGTTGAATTTTAAGGCCTATTGAAACAGGGCTGATCATCAGATTTGCACCTCCAAAAGCTGAGCCCAAATCCAACATCTCCATCAGCCTCCGCGTTCTCAGCATCCCCAAGGCAGCTCTGAACCCTGAGGCTCCTCTCCTTCCCCTTTGCTCTTTTAAAATAAGATATTTGGTAGCAAAAGCTGTGCTGGGCCACCCTCTGATTAGATTCTCACCTATGGAAATTCAGCCCTCTGATTAGCTCGCATCCCTGGGGAGAAAAGAGTATTTTTTGCGAGCGAGCGGTGGGAATTCTTACGACATCCAGTTTAAGGGGGAAAAAAAACAACAAAGGGAGGGGGAAGGGAGAGATAAATGAAATGTCCTTTTAAATCAGGAGTGACACATTAATAAAAGGAGCACATTGTAACACGCTCGGCGCTTTCAATTACAAAAGAGCTGTGAGGGAGGAGGCAGTTTCAGCCCGGCCGCGGCAAGCGGAGGATGAAGCCGGATGCTTCCACCGAGGCGCTGGCAGAAAGCCCCGTTTCTGCCCCATCTGAGCATCCCCTCGGGGATTTTTCCACGCGAGAGCAGCCGATCACCCCACGGAAGTCTCTTGGGATGCAGCATGTGTGGCTGAACCCCTCCCAAATAGGCTGAGGTCCATCCCCACTCCCGTCCTGTGGAGGAGGTGGAGATGAGCAGCTGGGTGGGCAGCTGGCAGCCACCCAAGGGCAACCTAGCACAGCACCCCCAGGTGCCCTTGAAAACCTCAGGGTGATGGAGCTTTTTGGTGTGTCCCAGCACCACAGAGCAACTCCTCCACCTCTTCCCCATGTGCCTGATATTTTTTAACCTATGTCTAAATGAAATATTAATTTATTAATAGCGACTGATGCTCCCATTCCCTGATTTTCTCACGTCCCAGTGCTTCCCAAAAAGCTAACCTGAAATTAATGATGGGCTTTATTCCCTCAGGACATGTCCCCAGGGTTCAACCTGTCCCTAGCCTTGCATTTGGGAGTGGTCATTTGGAGCAGCAATGGCATTTCCAGGGATGGGAGCAGAGCGATGCCTCAGGATGGAACCAAAGGAGAGGATATGTGGGGATGGCAGCTGCCCCATCTGTCCCCGCCATGTCCCCACCATCCAGACACGTTCCTCTCAGCGGAGACGACGGGGAGAGGTAATATTAACACATCATCATTTTAATCAGCCTGTGATTAGTGGGGTTTATACATAATTCACACCAATTTCTCCACTGCCTTCCAACACTCACTTTTCCAAGCCGGGGCCAGGATGGTATTTTGGGAAGCAAATACAAGGAGGGAGAGGGGTGGGAAAAGGGACCAGGAACCCCCTGATTGGCTCAGGGATGTTTTTAATCATTTTCCAGGATGTGCTGCACCAAGAGGTACTTTGTTCCTTGCAGAAGAGCTGGCTGGGATGCTAAAGGGTTGGAAATCACCCCAAAAGGAAGCAGGGAATGATCCCGCTCCCCATTCCCAACCAGAGGAAGATGATGGCTGGCACCAGGGGAGGTACAAGGGTTCATGGCCTTGCGTGGAGCCCCAGGGACAGGGACATCACCAGCCGCACGCGGGGGCTGAGGAGCATTAAGCAAACGCGCTTTGACTTGCAGCACTTTGCAACATCTTGTTCATTAAAGATTAAACGCCAGCAGTTGCTCCTGTTCCTGTGAGCACAGCGAATACCATCTCCCTCCCTCCCCAGCTCCAGCGATGCCTTATTTATGATATTCCAGGACAATTTACAATTATAATAGGTTGCTGCCTCTCTTTCCTAACCCAGGAGGGCTGCAAGGGGCGAGACCTGGCAAAGGAATCACATCTGTCCCAGTCTGGAGTGGCCAGATTTTGCTGAATCTTGACTTTTTCATTCTGGAAAGCTGCTGTACTGATTTTTAATGGTTTTTTGGGTTTTGTTTTTTTTTTTTAATGGACAAATCACACAGGGTTAACAACAGTGAGTGGAATGGGATGCGACAGATGGACTCGGCATCACGCTTCCAAAGGAGACGGTCCTTTGGCAAAGGGAAAAAAAAGAATGAGTTGGGGGAAGCCTGTTTTGTGTTTCTAAAGGCCTGAACTGCTGGAGTTTTCCTTGAATTTCCAGCTTTCCCTTCCAGAAAAATCAGAAACTGGGCACCAACAGGGCTGAGCATCCCCAAACCCACCGCTGCTCGCCCAAAAATCGCGCCGGCTTTTGTAAAACAGGGCTGTTCCATGAAATAAACCCATGAAATCCAGTATCACCCGCCGTGAGGAAGAGCCCTGCTGGCAGAGAGCAAATTGTATTAATACTGTGTAAATAGGATATTAACAGGCCGACCAAACAATTAAGAGCCGGTAATTAAAATTCATCTTCCTTCACACCGCGGTGTGTTAAAGTACAAACATTTAATTAGATACCTCTTACCTCACCCATTTGCATAAGTGGGAGGAAACTCTTTGCAGCTGTACCTCTAATTATTCTTTACAGGGGTTGCTGGACCAACCAGACCCTAAATCTTTAGGTATGGCGGAGCCTGGGAGAAGACATATAGAATGTATAGGGAGGATGTAAGCCTGGGAGAAGACATATAGAATGTATAGGGAGGATGTATAGAGTATGCTTTGGACCCTTTTTCCCTAACTAAATAGGCTGCAGGAGGTGCATCCAACCCACCAGATCCCATGGATGCATCATGTGTCTTGTTAGGTCTTTGTAATGTAAATCGATAATTTTAATCAAAACATTGATCGAGCGCGGACGGTTTGGCCTTTTGACCCCTTTTAAATCGAGATTAACTGAGAAAAACCACTTCACTGCAGCTGCTGGGGACAGATACACCCCAAGGGAGACCCTTCAGTCAGGATTTTCTGATCAAAAGGCGTCCAAACTACAAAATGATGAAGCTTTACTGGTTAAACTTTATCACCACGTCCCAATCCAAAGCTCTTTTTAATAATGCTTTTCCCAAGAAAGATTGGATGTGATGATCTTTGAGGTCACTCCCAACCTGGTATTCTGTGATTCTGTGATAATCCAAAACCCCAAACCAACTCCCAACAATTTTGATGCCGCTGCCCGAATCCAGTTGAGATGGGACTTTTGAGCACCACCCACAGGTTTCCTTTTTTTTTCCTCTAATTTGTGGATTTCTCCTAGGAAAAGTATCCTAGCCAAAAAGAAAAAGAAAGAACGCCTAATTTTGTGTCGTGCCATGGAACCCACCAGCATTTGCATGCAGCTGCCTTAGCATCTTACCAGCAGCTAGAGAGGGTGATTCTGCCCCTCTACTCTGTGCTGGTGAGACCCCACCTGGAGCACTGTGTCCAGCTCTGGAGCCCCCAACACAAGAAAGACATGGACCTGATGGAGAAGGGACAGAGGAGGCCATAGAGATGATCATAGGGTTGGAGCACCTATCCTACGAGGACAGGCTGAAGGAGTTGGAGTTGTTCAGCCTGGGGAAGGCTCCAGGGAGACCTGATAATGGCCACCAGTATCTGAAGGGGGCTACAGTAAAGCTGGGGGTGGGGTGCTACTTACAAGGTCATGCAGAAAGAGGACAAGGGGCAATGGTTTTAAACTAGAGAAGGGTAGATTTAGATTGGATATTAGGAAGAAGTTCTTTACTCTGAGGGTGATAGATCACTGGAACAGGTCGCCCTGGCAGGTTGTGGAGGTCCCATCCCTGGAGACGTTCAAGTTCAGGCTTGATGAAGCTCTGAGCAACCTGACCTAGTTGACGATGTCCCTGCTCCCTGCAAGGGGGGTGGACCAGATGACCTTTGGATGTCCTTTCCAACCCAGGGTATTCTGTGATTCTGTGATCATGGAAAGCATCTTCAACACGGAGCAATCACATAAGGGCTTCCCCAAGAGTAACATCAATATATCTTAAGAAAAAACAATTTTCAGACCAGCTCTGCCCTCATTATGAACACCACAGTCCTTTTTACATTCTTAAAGGCAGAGATTGGATCTTATATCCCAGGGTCTATAGCTAAGCCCTGGCATGGTGCAGCAACACTGTAGGCTGCAGAGAAAAGAAGAGCAAGGCTCAGAGTGGATGGTGCTGGGCTACAAACATGTTCCAAATGCTATGGGTCAGGGGGGGTTTCACAGAATCAGAGAATGTTTGGGGTTAGAAGGGACCTCTGGAGATCATCAAGTCCAACCCCCCTGCCAGAGCAGGGGCACCCAGGGCAGCCCACACAGGAACAGAGCCAGGTGGGGTTGGAATCTCTCCAGAGAAGGAGACTCCACAACCTCTCTGGGCAGCCTGGGACAGGCTCTGTCACCCTCACCATGAAAAAGTTTCTCCTTATGTTTACATGGAGCCTCCTGTGCTCCAGCTTGCACCCATTGCTCTGTGTCCTATCATTGGACATCCCTGAGAAGAGCCTTTCCTCAGCAGAGAGATTTTCCAGTCCCTTCATCATTTTGTGGCTCTGCACTGGACTCTTCTGAGCAGTTCCCTATTTTAATTTTAATTCACATCAGCACAAACTCAGCACGGGAAACGGCCTTGGAAGCAGAAAGGGAGAGTCTGGGCCACTATGGGCATACAAATGGCTGATTTGGGTCATGGGAGCCTCGGGATGCTGCAGTGTCATCCTCTCCATCTCTAACGCCCATCTCTTGCCTCTTCTCCATCTCCACCTTCCCATATTTCCACCTTTTCCTCTCCCATCTCCTACCAACTACTCAAGCAGCAGTTCTACCCCTCACCAAGCACCAGCTAATGAAAGCAGCGTAACCATCAGCTCTTTACAAGCTCGTCACCACCTTTGGCACGCGTCTCCCGGCGCACAAATCCACAGGGCGTAGAGTCACCCAGGATCAGCTACATGGCTTGGGCATGGACTGAAACAAAACCAGCTTTAATGTCTTCATTGTGCCTTTTCTAAGCGGAGGCTCATCGGCGAGGCTGTTCCAGCTCACTGGAGCACAAGATGAGAAAGCCCATTTCTAGCTTGGCTTCTTTTACTTGCGGCACCAAGTTAGTGCTTGTACTACATCTCCGTCAAGGTGCTTGCCCAAAATCAGTCGTTCCAGTAAAAAGATGGAAGTTTTGAGGCAAAACAGCTGGAGAATTTGGCTGGAACCAGTTCATGGTCTGCTACAAACACCTGAAATGACTGTAGATGTATTGTTTGGATGCTCAGTGGATCCACCAACCTCAAAATCACATGAATTCCCAGAGAGAAACACAGAGACACAACGTTGGTGGTCGTGTCATGAAATCATGAAGCCAAGGGATGCACCCTGCCCCTTCTGAGAGTCACTGTGAAGCCAATCCTACCAACTACAACACAAGAGGTGCTTCAGAAGTGCCATTTTGGGGATGAATGCAAGAAAAAGGAAGTGTGGAGGGAAGCAACTGGCACTGGACAAATAAAAGCAGTAGGATTTTGGGTGTACTTCACTGGGACAAATGGTAAATATCTTCCCTTTGGGTAATATTCCAACACCCCTGTGGCTGAAGATTGATGCTACCCCTAGATGAGCATTTCTCTCTGTGCATACACGTGAAGAAAGACCAGGGACCCAACCAAAACCAACAACCACTTGGAAAACACTCACCCAACCCCAAACCCCTATAAATCAACCCCCCAAAGGAGCCCTCAACATGAAGATGGGTCCCATCACCCCACGCAGATTATCAGCAGGGTTCTGCTTGCTGCATTGATACATCCTCTTGATAGATTGTGTTTTATTAGCTGCTACCAGACCCTCCCTGCACAGACTGGGAAGCCAGGTACGTAAATTATAGATTGAATATTTATCTCCCGCTGCCGCGCAGACGTGAAGTATGTTTAGCAGCATTTACTCAAGCGCAGTAAAGTTTTATTTATCATTTCTTCTCCCCCTTCCCCAGCCCTCCACCCTGCCGGCGTGCTCAGAGCATCGCCGTAAAGCCAACAGCTTGCGACGTACACCTCCACCTCCTAACGACGCTGCCGGGTGGGTGAAGGAGTGTATTTTACTACCATATCTTCACGCTACTGATATTGCCATTAAAATAGAATGCTTTAGAGCAGCGCTGAAGCAGCCGGCTGCAGTTTATCGCCGTAAAAATTGGTGGCCGTGACCTGTGATGGGTCGTTGGGGTTGGTTTTTTTGGAAGGGGAGGATGTTTGTCATCGTTATGTTGCTCATTGGTCTTGTTCCTTTATCCTTGTTTATGGGTTATTTAAGGACTTGGCCATCCTGGGGGATTTCTTGGGGTTTTTTCAGAGTTCTAAATGATGTCTTGTCCCAGGAGAGGAAGGAAACTGAGCCCAGCAGAACCAGATTCCCCCCTAAACCCAATGGCATTGCTAATTCAGAGCAATGGCTTTGCCAGCACCTCTTGGCCTCTCCCCAGCTGTGTGAGCAGCAGCCAACACCAAAATGAAGCTCAGAACACCCTCAGGGTCAACCAGAGCCTCATGTGTCCCTTTTTTTTTTTTTTTTTTTTGAAATGGAGATCATGCTCTTCATTTGCATGTATGCAAATAGGGGCTGATTGCCTGCAGTGCAGCCTGCCATCCGTGCTGTTTGAACCCTACCCCCTCCCAGCTATTTAAGGCAGAGTCCTCAAAACCAATTGCACCCCAATTTTATTCCCACCCTATGAGCTGAAGCCAACAGGTTTTGGCCGAAGGAGGTGCAATGGGTGGGAGATGCCACCCATCCCTGTGCACGTTGTGCTGCATTGGCTCTAAGGACTCCTCCCTCTCACCCCAAATTTCCCCTTCCCCAGTTAAGCAAGCCCCATTCCTGTGGGATTTCTTACTCTCCTGTGGGTTCCCTCCACAGCAGCTGGGTTTTCCATAAAGCTTCCTACCAAAAACAGCTGCCACCCTCCCAGCCTCAACTGCAGGACGATTCCCTCCCATGTGCTACTTCTGCTAACTACTCCCTGGAGAGATTTTCTTTCTCCTTTTTCTAGTACCACCTCATTGCAGATCCTAATTAACCTCAAGACCTGCTAAAAAAAAAAAAAAACCCAAAACCTAAAAACCAAAACCAAACCAAAAGACCAATTCCTTCTCATTTTACCCCCTTATCGCTTTCCCAGATCCCCCCACACCACACCACGGACCTCCAAGCATAGTAATTACATTTATTTCCACAGAGACTTGCAGAATTTTTCTATAATCCACCTTTTGCAGTTTGGCAACCACCAAATTCAATGCAACACCCCCAAGGATGCTGCAGAATTCCCCCCAAAAAGCACCTTGCAAAAGGGCACGATACCTCCCCAATGCCTGGACACTATGTGGGTGGATGCTCAGGGCTGGGTACCCTGCATCCTCAGCACCCTCCTTGTGGCTTGTGCCTGCAAAAAAATTCCACCCCCCCTCTGCTTTTTCATTACTTTTAATCAAGAGGCATCACGGTGGGGGTGGTGGGATCTGCTAATCTTCAGCAAACCCCCTCCCCAGTGCAGATGTGGGGTTTAATCTGGAATTAAGTGTGGCAGGAGAAGGAGATACCGTGTTGTAATCCCATGCTGCAAAGGATTTGAACCGTCTTCTTTTTTCCCCCCACACCAGCAAATAGCCAGACCCTCTTTCCCAGCAACAGGCTCAGCTTTCCATCCTGATCCAGATTCCTCATCAGCTGGATCCCTTCTGGCATCTCTCCCCGTGTTGGCATTAGGAAGATGCAACATCTGGGATAATGGAAAACCTCACCTGGGCTCAAGGGGCTCATCTCCAGCCAGAGCCAAAAGCACCGCTGAGCAAAACACCACCCCAGAGGTGCAATTCAGGAATAAAAAAGTGAATTATTTGCATTGAACCTGGTTTGTTAGAGCCCCAAACTGAAGCTGATGGATTAGATAAAGACATTGAAACCTGGGAAAAAAGGGTGCTAGTTTTCAGCAGAGCCCAATTCACTTACTGGGTGAACTGGGGAGGGACCTGTTGGCAGTAGCTGATGGTTTTGCTGCTGCTTCACCCTCCATCGGGGTGAGGATTACATTACTGGCAGCTAATTATTTGCAACCACAGCTCGTGGTGTTAATCTGGGCTGGAGCATAATCCCAGCCAGGGCTAATTAGTAGAGCTGCTCAGAGGATGCCTTTTGGAGTGAGTCCTGCTCTGTTGACTCAGTTTCCCCCCTTGCAAAGGGGAAGATCCTTTACAGATCCACCCAAGATCCAACAAAAATCCCATGCTAGGATAACAGTGAGGGGTTATTAGAGATGCTGCTCCTCTGAAAAAATGAGAATTTTGAATTTTCCCATCTGAAACTCCACAATCCTCCCTAAACCGTTTCTTCTTCCAGCTCTAGTCAGAGATACACAGGCTTGGATTGGGCAGAAGGGGGAAAATAATTAATTTCTCTGCAGAACAAGTATGAGGATTTAGGTTTAGATGCTGCCACCAGGTTTCCCAACAAGTTAAGAGTCCCAGTGAAGCACTGGTGGGGTTTTACTGCACCAAGGTGGCCCAAGAGAAGTAGGTGACCGTGACCCAGATGATGAATTTGCCTTTTTTTTAATCTTTTTTTTTTTTTTCCCCTATTTGTAGGAAATCCAATTATCCCATAGTTTTGATTGGTGACCAATGAGGCAACCATCGATTCTCCCCCTCCCTCCTCAGATGTCTCACTGTGAGCGATCTCTGCCCGCACCATCGATTCCTGCACCATGTAACTGGAAAAGAATTTTTTTTTTTTTCTTCTTCTGAACGACTTCTCCAAAGGAACAACCTTGGGCAGAGGAAGGGGGAAAATAAAGCCTGGTGCTGGGCAGAAGTCCCACGTGCTACAAAATCCACTTTTTATTTTGCAATTTAGAGCGCGATGTGCAGCTTTTTACCACAAAAAATGCCCTTGGGGGTGTCTGGGGCAGCCAGATTTGCAGCATCGTTAGCGGAGTTGGCTGCTAAAAAGCTGCCAAAGTCACCCTGCTCCTTCCCTTCATTGCTGTAAAACCCTCTGTGCTCCCATGGGGAGCACTCTGGGGGTAGCTGGTTGTGTATGGAGAGAGGGATGTATGGCGGGATGGAAAGAGTGACAAAGGAAGGGATGGAGGGTTGAAGGAAGGGATGGATGGAGAAATAGAGAGGAAAAGGTGTTAGAGGGATGAAGGAAGGGATAGATGGAAGAACAGAGGGATGGAAGGAGGGGTGGTGGGAGGGAACAGAGAAAAGGATGGAAGGAGGGAGCAACAGAGGGATGGGTAGAGGGAAGGATGGAGGAATGGACAGATGGAGAAAGGGCCAGACAGATGGATGGGTCAACAGGACAGACACCTGCATATTCTACATTGCAACAGACAACCTACAGAGATTTCCAGCTCTGGGCTCTCTCTGGCCCAGAGACACCTCCTCCCAGGCACAATTTGGCAGAGACAAGGGGTGGCCACATCCCAACCTCACCTCCATCCCCTGGCACAGGTATTTTACCATTTCCCTCGGTACCTCTCCCCTGACTCAAGATTTTCTCTTCCATCTCCACTACCCCTCTGGCTGTACAAAGCCAGATTGCTAATTTGAAGCTAGCCTCTTCTCCCCGATTTACGCTCCGTGATTAATAATCCCTTTGCTCTCTCAGTAATGCCGTGCCACTAATAAGATTAAAAAATATCTCCCTCTTCCAGCACCGATTCATAATGCTGATTTACCGTTACTTCGCCGCTCTCACGGAGAGGATGCACATGGCTGTTACCTTAATCCCTATCCATCTCCGTGCCGTTGAGAAATAACTGCTAATTAATACCTTTCTGTCTCTCAACTACTTCCAGATACGCCCGGCTATCAATAGTTGTCTGGCTTTTTTTTGCTGCCGATCTCAGAGGCTGATATAGCAAAGTCCCAGCCCCGCTCGCTACTTTACTGCTGCAGTGGGGATGTTGGCAGTTTTGGGGTCTTTTCCCCCCCAAATGGTGACATCCCACAGGTCCTCCTACCCCAGGCTTGATTGTCCCAAGATGGAGCAAAGCTGAAAAAATGAGGGGAGGCTTTTCCAAGCATCTTTTCATTGGGATGGAAAAGCTCAGCTCTCTCCAGGACACAAACACCTCCATGGGGTGACAGAATCATAGACTGGTGGGGGCTGGAAGGGACCTCTGGAGATCATCGAGTCCAACCCCCCTGCCAGAGCAGGGTCACCCAGGGCAGCCC